>PVJI01004481.1:0-107944 GCA_004026765.1 Micronycteris hirsuta | reverse complement strand
GAAAACAGACAGGGGGAGGTTAAGAAGAGTATAGGAAGGAAATGCAGAAGCAAAAGAACTTATGTGTATGACCTATGGACAAAAACTAAAGGGTGGGGAAAGGGGGGTTAAGGGGGAGGAGGGGAAGAAAGGGGGGAAAGGGGGCTAAAACAATTGTAATAGCATAATCAATAAAATATATTAAAAAAAAGACAAATAAGGGCCTAAGGAGGGTTTTGAAAGTGGTTTTGCATCACAGAGACCTGAGTGTAAATCTCAGCTCTGGTGCATTCTAGATTTGTGTCCTTGAGCAAATTACTTAATCTTTCTGAGCCTCAATGTCTTCATCCATAAAATGATAGAGCTTAACCCCCAGAGTGACTGAAAACAGTAAGCAATCACTGTAATCACTTAGCAGAGAGTCTGGTCCCGAGCAACTGACCAGGAAGTAAGGGCTTACAGAGGGTATAATAGCATGGAGAAGACAACAAAGCCCCTCCAATTTTGGTGCAGCTGTTGTCACTTTTAGTCTGTTGATCATTTGGAGGCAAGACTCTAGTCTTTGTAAAATTTTCTTCTGAATTTCAAATTTCACCTGCAAAAGAATACAAGAAATAAAACAAAAGACTTTTGCAATATACCTCAAAGAATGGAAAACAAAAAGGTAAGAGAAGATTGTCCCACAGATTTTGGGGTCATGGTCTCAACAGATAAAGAATTCAGAATGATAGAAAAGCAACAGACATAATAAGGTATTGGGAAAAGATCAAGAGTGAGCTCTTGTGTAAGCTCACCATTTTATCTGACCTTTCAGACTGAACACTCATGCTATACAAGCACCGTCCAATAGAACTTGCTATGGTAATAGAAATATTCTATTTTGGTGTAAGGTTCTATGTAATATGACAGCCAGTAGCTACATGTGGCTACTGAACACTTGAAATGTGGCTCATGTGACTGAGGAAGTAAATTCCTAATCTTATTTAATTTTAATTAACTTAATACAGTCAGCTCTGCTTTAATGAAAAATTAAGTGTTCCTACACCATACCATGCAAAATCATGCAAAAGAAATCACAGGAAGCCCCGGCTGGTGTAGCTCAGTGGATTGAGCGCGGGCTGGGAACCAGAGGGTCCTGGTTCGATTCCCAGTCGGGGCACATGCCTGGGTTGTGGGCCAGGTCCCCAATGAGGGCCACGTGAGAGGCAACCATACATTGTTCTTTCTCCCTCCCTTCTCCTCTCTCTGAAAATGAATGAATAGAATCTTTAAAAAAAAAAAAGAAATCACAGGGCTCATGGGGGAGATAGGGTTGGGCACACACATTCCAAAACTTTACTAGTAATACACACAGAAAAGATAGGAACCTAATAAAAATAGTATCATTTTACATGTTAAATAGCTAAAAATGAATATATTACTACAATAGAATGGCACTTTGCCCTGACAAAGACCTGAATTTTGCTTGTGGAAGTAACTTCCCACCTCTGAGTTATCATGAGTCATTGGTTATCATGAGGTGGTGAAAGGAGGGTCATGTGAGTGAAATGGAAATTTCTAACAGCAGATGTGAATGGGTGTGGCTCATAACACACTCAGCGAACTGAGAGAGTAGCAGACGTCTGAGGTGTGCATGTGTGTTCATTTTATGTATTCTCATGCAACTCAGTTCACCTGAGTGGTTTCCTTCTTTCATTTGGTGTTTCTCGCAGATGAAATCACTTCTAAGCAAATGTGAAATTTGTATTATGTGGAAATTGTTTCCTAATATATCAATCTGTTGGAACAAACTTCCATTTTCAAAGCAAGCATTATAGCAGAATTGACTTACATTTAAATAGCCATATGTAGCTAACGCAGTAAGAATAACAAAAAAAATCAAAGAAGGAAACAAGCATTTATATATGGCTCTAGAGTTTGGAAGACATAACTGGCCTAAAGTTAAAATTTTAGAGTTGTTAGCACATTGAGTTTAAGGACTCCTTGGTGTGTCTTGATGGAGATGTCCAGTCAAGTTTCTTACAAGTCTAACAGCATTCACTTGATGTAAATGAGGAGTGAAGACTGAAGCTGTGTACCAACCTTGAGCTGTTCTTCATAGCTCAGCCTCCAGAGTGGTGTCACAACATCGGCCAGCCTTGAATAAAAGAATCCAGGCACTTAATTCATTATATAAATACGTATTATGTACCTACATTGTGCATTAGTACTTCCTGCCACCATTTCCTCTGGCATTTTTCTTATCATTCAGAAGACCTAACTCTCATGCTCCTGAGGAGACAGCCTGGGAGAAGAGCCCATTTTGGTGTTGTCCACTTAACAAAGCACAACAGATGGGCAAACATAACATAAGAAAAATCAAGATTTATCAGGAGGTAATTAATCATATTACAAAAGGTTTTGCTGTCGGGTTCCTTTAAATAGCCTACCTCCCTAATGCTTTTAAAAATAATTTGATTTAGAAAATACATTTGTTGCATAATGTAAGGTATATTTGCATGTCTGCATGGTTGCAATGGACTATTCATTTCTAGTCCTTCTAATCTCTCTCTGGTTCCCTGGGTTTTAGTATACTTGCCCTGGATCTTTTTAGAGACAAGGTCCCAGTTTAAAATCTTTACAAATATTTTTGTAATCCCAAAGCATTTCTCCCAACATTCCTCAGATACCTTCAATTTTGTCCTGGATATCCTACCTGAGGCACCCCTTTGAATTCTTGCCATGCTACATTAGCTACATCCGAAATACAGAATTTCAGCAGGCCCAGAGATTCAGACTTGCCAAGGAAGAAGAACATCAGCATGGGTCTTACCTCTCCTGCCAAGAACTATCTAGTGGTCCAACATGAGTTGGTTTCTTATGACTTTTCTGTCCTCTTTGACACTTTTTGGTGATCACATGACTGAAGTCTTCTTTACATAAGCCCAAGAAGAGCTATGACCAACTTGGACATTTTCTGGAACACCAGGGGAGCAGTCCCAGTTTGGAGAAGAGACCCACTCTGCAAAGGAAGTATCTCAGGTTGTGCACTGGGACTCTTCTCTTTATACCTACCAACAACAAAGACACTGAGGTTCACTTGCATGAAAGGTGAACAAAGGGAAGCTGAGAAATGGAGTCACCACTCCCAAACCCCTTCATTCATTTACAAACCCTATGGAAGCTCAGCTCCTAGCAGAGTGTCTGGCACAGTCAACACTCAGTAAAAACAGACCTGCTGAGCAGAACTGAACTGCTGAAGGCCAGGCACTGGCTTAGGCTCCCAAAATAAAAATATGAGGAAAATATAATCTTTGCCCTCCAGGAAAGAGTTCAACTCTCTAGATATACTCCTCTGGCCAGTCCCTCTCCATATTCTACCCTCCCACCCAACAACCAACCAATCAACTAATAAGTAGGAAGTGTTTACTATAAGCAAGGCACTGTACCACACTAGGTACTGAAGTAGTTATAAAGGTTACAATGTAATTGAGGAGAGCAAGTGCAGAGCCAGGAAAAAATGTAATTAACACCATATCCTTGGTTCCTGATAAGTGCTCTGGAAAGGTTCCCAGAACAGGAAGCTTTGCACCAGGTCTTAAGGGATAGCAGGTAAATCATGAATCAGATGTTTGGAGGACAGTAGGTTAGACTGATCTGGCTAAAATGGTAGTTATTTTAGGCAATAGAGGAAATAAGAGTGAAAAGTTACATTAGAGCATGATCTAGAAGAACTTTGTTTAAAATGTTTATTTTGATTTTGGAGAGAAAAAGGAAGGGAGGAAGCAAGGGAGGGAGGGAAGGAAGGAGAGAGAGGAAAACATCAATTTCTTGTTCTACTTATTGATGCATTCATTGGTTGCTTCTTGTATGTGCCCTGACCAGAGGTTGAACCTACAACCTTGGTGTATCCAGATAAAGCTCTAACCAGCTAAGCTACCTGGCCAGGGCTGGAAGAACTTTAATGCCTGAATAAAATATAGACTTTATGCCCTGGTTGGTGTGGCTCAGTGGATTGAGCATCTGGCCTGACACAAAGGGTCACTGGCTTGATTCCCACTCGGGGCACATGCGTGGGTTGTTCGCCAGGTCCCCAGTAGTGGGCACAAAAGAGGCAACCACGCATTGATGTTTCTCTCCCTCTCTCTGCCTAAATATAAATAAAATCTTTAAAATAAATGAAAAAATATTTAAAAAAATAAAAAATATATAGACTTTATTGTGAGTTGATGGAGGCTTTATGTACAGAACTAAAGATAAAATAGGGAGGTTAATGAAAAGCAAATTCATGTTTGAGGCATGTGTTTGAAATGGTAGGGAAATGACTAAATGGAAATATCTAACAAGTAGACAAGCAGTACTACATGTCAGGAGAGAAGTCAGGGCTAGAGATTTGGTCATCTATAACAAATACAAGCTCTAAGAGTTTTTTTTTTTTTAAGAACTTGCAAGAGAATATCAAAACGTCAATGAGTAAACCTGGGAGAAAGTCAATATTTGGGGAGCAAGAAGAGATGCTGGCGACTCAGAACCAGAAGAATGCAGAGGTTGTAGGCCAAGGGAGATGCCTTTCAGAAAGGCACTGACACATCCAGTAAGTCTTGAGGCCAAACGGAGAAAGGAAGTAAGGCAACATGAAGTGGTAGACAGTAGGGACAAATGAGTTTTCAGATCTCAGGCATGCAGACCCTGAAGTCAGGCAGACTTCGGCAGTCAGTTCCCCAGCTCCTCCACTTACCAGCTAGGCGGCCTTTGACAAGTTATTCAGTCCCTCTGATCTTCCTTTTTTCATCTGTAAAATGGAGATAACAACAGTAACTATTTCATATGGGATAATTAATAAAAAGTACTTGGCAGAAGATTAAATCAAAATGATGTTTGTAAAGCTCTAAGCAGCATCCAGTACCTAGCAAAAACTCAGTACTGTCATGATGCTTAAAGACAGTATGGTACTGAGTGGCGGTGGAAAATACTGAAGGAGGGCAGCAGGGGGAAGGAACATTGGGAATGAGGAAAAAGCTGGAAGAGTTAGAACGGCAGGGGACACTTTGGAAAAAAGGAATCCCTCTTCCTCCAATATAGGATTTTGTGTTGTAGCCCATTTACCTTATATCGCCTGATCATTCATTGCTGTGGAGCCTTTTTGAGTACCCAGGACATGTGAATGGACTTGACCAGATACCTTACTGATCTGCTGTGAAACTGCCTTTTGATCCTGCCCGCTACCTTGATTTCATCCCAATATAAGTCATACCTTAATTCAGAATATCTATTTAAAAGTCTAATATATGTAATAGATTTATTAACTAAGATTTGTCCTTATCTCCCTCTGTTATTATGAAATTAGTACACCATGATCACTAGGTAACTTAGAGGGTGCAGAGAAGGGTGCTGTAATACTTAGCCCATACACCATTTTGTATGTTTACAAAGTACAAAAAAAAGTAATTGTCATAATATGAAGGCACTTAGAGGGGATTTCAAATTTCTAACAGAATAAATTTAAGCTAGCCCAGAGTTCAGATGTTGCTGATACCATCTTCTACCCAACTCCCAGGAAGAAGCAAGTCATTAAAAACATGAACTTTGAAGCCATGTTGCAATCCTAACCTCAGCTTCTCACTACCTCTGTGACTTTGTTCAAGTTACTTAAGCACTATGACTCTCAGTGAGACCATGTATAAAAATAGGACTGATAACACGTACCTTTCAGGATTGTGGTGAGAATTAAACAAGGTCATATATACAAAGTGCTCAGAATGTGTTGAACAAGGAAAGCATTCAACATGTGTCTCTGCCTTCCTTAGACTCTGATGTTAAGAAGTCACTTGATTTCTTTGGGCTTCAACATGTCCAACCTGCAAAACTGGAGATGTAATAATGTATGTAAGTGGTACAAGGATAAGTACAATTATGTAGGAAACTTAAAAAACAACACACACACACACACACACACACACACACACACACACACAAAACCTTTCCTAACCTTCTGCACTAGTACCTGCTGAAACATGGTGAGGGTGAGCTTCAGGCCTTCTGTGGACCACCTGTTAATACTATCAAAAGTATGTGACTTGCAATAGACATTTTCCCAAAGCGAGACAAATGTATGCACTTAATATTTAAAAAACAAGCCCTGGCTGGTGTAGCTCAGTGGATTGAGCGCAGGCTGGGAACAAGATGGTCCCGGTTTGATTCCCAGTCAGGGCACATGCCTGGGTTGCAGGCCAGAACCCCAGTGATGGCCATGTGATAGGCAACCATACATTGCTGTTCCTCCCTTTCTTTCTCCCTCCCTTCTCCTCTCTCTAAAAATAAATAAATAAAATCTTTAAAAAAAAAAGAAATGAACCTTTAAAAAAATAAAATAAAAAACAGCAAAATAAAATTAAAAAACAGCAAAATCCAGAGAGGAAATGAGTGAAGAGGCAGGAGACAAAGAATAAAGAATGTTTTTCTTTGGTAGGTGGGGTGCAGGCAAGAAGGCCCAGAATGGAGGGGGAATGAGTGGTTCTGGTCCAGGAAAGGGGCCTTGTCGCTCCAGCTGGCAGGGAAGGATGAAGGAAGCTCCAGGCCCATTTAGGGTTGACAAAGAAGAGACAGGGGAGGTGAGGAATTTGTAGACAGCTGAATTTAGACTTTGAGACTTTTTTTGTGACTATGTGGGTGCTCTCACTGGTGACTGCCACCATGAAATTGTGCTCTAATTGCCCTGTACCCCAGCAGAAGACCCTTTGTAGACATAGAGTTCTTCCTCCAAATTATCAGATACTGTCTAAAATAGGATCCCATTATTTTAGGGAGCCAACCAGCCATCTTTCCTAGTAAAGGGCCTTTCATTATATACAGTAAATTCTGTAGTGAAATACATTTTTCAAGGCAGCAGAATAATACTAGTCAAAGTGAGTTACGTTTATTTGTTTCATGTCAGAGGGGGCATTCGTTCACAATAGTTTTTCATGTTTTAAATAAATATTTGGATATTTTTAAAAAGTGTGTGACAACTGGTTTCTTTCTGCTTCCGGAATCTGAAAGGGACCCCGAGTCCAGAGATGCTAGTTAGAAAGATAGCCTACCTTTTTAGGGCTGGAATGGCTAACCTACCTGAAATGTTCAGAGAAATTCAAATCAGAGACTACGTGGTAGGTAGATCTGAACAGGGCCAAGGATCTCCGTAGAGCACAACGTTCAAGTACAGGCAAAGTCTTGCTTACGCTCTCTCTTCACCCTGTCTTTAGTCGGCCTGGCTCCAGACAAGGTTCCTGGGTAAAGCAGAAAGGCATATGTGCTTACTGCTTGGTCCTGACTGCAGCCCCCGTGCAGTCAGTCAGGTCCTTCCTTTCTCCACCAGACTCTTTCGTCAGTCCCTCCATCCCCCTCTCCTTTGGGCAAGCTCTGCCCACCGCATCTGTTGGAAGGGTTCACTAGGAAAGGCTGTCACTGAACCTGAGCTGGGTGCAGGGCCCCAGGAGATCTGGAAGAGCGGGATGGAGGAGTTGAGGAGGAAGTCAGAGCACAAGCTGACTCAAGGTTAATGGCGACCTTGGGCAGACAGCGTTGAGTTGATCCCGTCTCCGTCTCCACCCCTGCCTGCCTTTTCAATGCCCAGCCCCCAGGGCAATTTGGCGGAGTCAGCAATTTTCAGTACAGTAACAGTTAAATCGGGTTTTCCAGGCTCTCCCCGTAACCCCTTACCTTTGTAACCAATAAATCCTCTTACAGACTTCAAGCGGCAAACGGAAAAAACAGCGAGTGTCCTACAGCACTGTCTCCAGGGAAGTCACTTCCTGGTGCGCAGGGCACCAGGAACTCTGAAGGCACCTGCAGCCAACCCGGCGCAGGGGCGGAAAGACGCATGGCTTCTCCCGGGAGTCCGTTGGTCTGACCCCGGCAGCTAGTCTCTGGAAGCCTCTCTCCCTACTCTGCAAGGGTAGCTTCTCTAGAGACCGTCTTCGGAAGCACTCCTAGCCCCATTCCACTTCCCCTCATTCCCACATTCTCTACCTTCCCTGCGACCCAACCCACCGCCTGCTCTTAGCACTGTCCCGCTGGTGGATTTGGCTAAACATTTAAAGTCACAAAGAAATTCGCTTTAAAGTATTAATACCTACTCCTGGGTGCTTGTGCTTTAACTCTTTCAACCAAAAGAATAGATTTTTTTATATCTATTTAGAGAGAGGGGAAGGGAGGGAGACAGAGAGGGAGAGAGACATCAATGTGTGCTTGCCTCTCACATGGCCCTCACTGGGGACCTGGCCTGCAACCCAGACATGTGCCCTGACTGGGAATCCAACCGGGACCCTTTGGTTCCCAGCCCGCACTCAACCCACTGAGCTACACCAGCCAAGGCCGAAAGAATAGATTTTACCTGGCTGGTGTAGCTCAGTGGATTGAGCGCGGGCTGGGAACAAAGGGTCCCGGTTCGATTCCCACTCAGGGCACATGCCTGGGTTGCAGGCCAGGTCCCCAGTGGGGGCCACGTGAGAGGCAAGCACACATTGATGTCTCTCTCCCTCTCTGTCTCCCTCCCTTCCCCTCTCTCTAAATATAAATAAAGTCTTTAAAAAATAGGTTTTAATGGTAGAATTGCAAGCATCAGAACCACAATGGGTTGGAAATGAAGAGGGTTTTCTCAAATCGCAACGTTTTATAAAAGGCAGCCCTATTTGGGGCCATAGGCTTTTTTTTTTCAGGAATTCCTTCTCCCTCTATTTGATATTGCATCCTAAAAGTATTATGCTATTATGACAATGTGAACCTGGTTTCTTAAGTGGACCCCAGGTGAGGCTACTAAATACTAAAACCTCAGGGAAAGATTTTTTTTCTTCAACTACAGAACTCAGAGGCCAGAAACCACTAGTTCATTTACCACCTCCTGGACTACATTCAATGATTCCTCTCATTTTTCGAGGGTGCACGAGCCCAACCAAATGGGTAAGAGAACATTAAAAGATGCACGCATGCATGTGTTGTAAAAAATGTTGCTTTAATAGAGTAAAATTTACAGCAAGTGAGCCTACATGTAAATTACACTTGGTATTCCTAATAGTAATTGGGCTTAAAAATAAAGCTCTCTATAGTCAACATTTCAGTTATTTATTTTTTCAGAGCATAAGAAGCCTGTTATGTGCTAGGCAATGCATTAGCCCTAGTGAGTACAGCAGTAAATCAAACATGGACCAGTACCTAAAAATAACAGCAAACATTAAGTCACCTAGACCAAGGCTCAAAGCCCAGATCTGCCACTTATAAGCTGCGTGAACTTGGGCAAGTTACTTAATTGCTCAGTACCTCAGTTTCCTCATCTGAAAAAATATCCATAATAATTGCACCTACATCACAGAGTTGTGATGAAGATTAAATAATTTAATACATACAAAGTGCTTACAACAGAGTAAGCACACACAATAAATGTTGCCTATTATCCTTCAAAGTAATTTTATTATGTGTATGTGTATATACACACATGCAGACATATGCATATATACCTTTTTAAAAGGGAGGGATCCTTTATTTCCCATTATAAAGGTTGGAGCTGGTAAATGCTTAACTCAAATTGTGGCCTTTCTAACTACTCTCATGGCCCTTAAGCAAAATATGAGCTTAAACCACTGCTTTGGGTTTCTTAGCCTGCACAGCCCTATTGAGTGAGACCAGGCTAAAGATTGCACCTTTGGTTCTCTTTTCCCTTTCTCTTCTTTTAGTTTCCACTTACAGGAATAGCCAGCTCTACTCCTTTCCTTGCTTCTTCTTTCCCTTTCTTCTCCCCTTGCCCCTGTGCTCCTTTATCATTTCTCATCTTGGCTTTCTTTATTCTGCCTAGCACAGAGCCAGGTACCCAGTAGGAGCTCAATAAAGATCTGATGAGTTAAACTGAATACCACCTCGTCTACTGAAAGGGAGAGGGCTTATCTTCACTCATCCCACCACCACCTATTCTGAGTGTCCAAGGAAACATTTAAGGCAGGTCTGTCATTGGAGAAGGCAGACCCTAAAGAGATAAAACAGATTAAGGAAGCTATAATGTAATCATTTAGCCATTAACCCTTTTATATTTATTTAATTTGATAAAGCATGTTCTTCTATAAAAGAGAAATCATTGCATATATAAGAGGGGAAAGAAACAAACCATATTATAGAAAAGGTTAGACTCTTCAACCAGAAAGTTAATAAATGGATATGTCATAGGTGAGAAGCAGTATTGTTAAATACAATAAGAACCAAAACCAAGATAAACTTTGCTTAACTTTATCAGCAAATAAAATTACAACAAAATGAAGTATCTATAAATTCGTCATTCTCATTTTGGTCCAAGTAAAACATTTCTGAGAGGCTACAGCATTAGCTCTCAGAAATAATATGTATTAAAATCATTTGACAGCTAGGGCTGGTTTGGTTCCATTAACCATATTCTTCAGGTGTGCTTTCCTTTCATCTAGGATTGTGATAGAGGCTATGAGGGATAGACACACAGACCATGTCCTTGTCCTTGTGTGACCTGATGGGAAGATAAACCACATAAAGTGAGAATACGTAAAACTGGGCTTTGGTAATTCTAGGAAAGCAATGATCTTCTTGGAAGAGAATGTGAGAAGTAACTTAAATGCATAGGATTTGAATAACCTGAAAGGAGGTGGAGGCTGAAGTATGAAAACAGAAATGAACAATATCTGTTGCAGGCCCATGAGAAGGCAGATCTAGCTAGATGGGGGAGTGGTTCTGGAGTCATTGGAGATCTAGCTGATCTGATCCATGGATTTGGGGAGATAACCAAGGTCCTCAAGTGCTGGGATGAGGAGTTTGGTCAAGTTCCTTTACCAATGAGCAGCTAATGAAGAGTTTTTCATGAGATGTTTCTAGGAGAGAAGTCCAGGAGCCACGTGTAGGATAGATTTTAAGGTGCAGTAACCTGGAAGCTGAGAAAGACTGCTGCGGTCATCAAGATGGGAGGTCCCAACTCTATGAACTAAGGCAGGTGACACTGCATTCTGTAAATAATTTCTCAAAATGTGTATGGGGTCCATCTGCAATGTAATTGTCTGGGTGATTGTAACAAATGAAGGTTCCTGAGCCCCACTTAACACCTATAGATTCCAAATCTCAGGGGCTAAGGCTCAGGAATATTTGGGTTTGTAACAATCACCCCAGTTGATGCTCATTCAAATTTTAGCCTTACTACCATGCATCAACTGAAATTCCAGATGAATTAGTTAAAAGTCAAAAATATCAAATCATAACAGCCATAAAATAAAATAAAGATGATTATTCTGAAATTTGGATGGAAGAGGACTTTCTAAACTGAAAAGCAGTTTGAAAAATCTACCATGGAGGTAGATTTTCCTACATAAACCTTAAGAACTTCTACATGACAAAAAATGTAATTAAATTAAATCATAAACAACAAACAGAAAAAGATATACAGGTATGGCAAAGGGTCATTTACTGTATAAAGAGCTTATGTAAACTGATATGAAGAACACAACCTCAATAGAGACCTAGGCAAAGGTATGGATGTTACAGAACAGATGGGGGGGCTGAACGATAATGAAAGACCCCCCTTTTTCTCCCAGGGGTTCCTCCCCCTTACCAGGTCTGCTTTGCCCACTGCCAGAGGAAAGATGTAAAAGGAAAGGAATTATTATTTATTTAGAAGTTGTACAGACTGAAGTTCTTTAGAACACACATAAACACACAGTCCTTCCCTCCCTCTGCCCCATCTGGGGTACCGTATCTCAGGCAGGCTCCTGGCACCATCCATGTGGCAAAAGGGAGCGCTTCCAAAGCCGCGTGGTCCCCACTCGCCAAAACCTCGTGGTCTCAACAAGACGCTCAAGCCGTGTGATCCCCAAAAGAGACGCCAAATGGCTGCCCCGTCTGGGTTTAAATCCTAGAGCCAATCTTTCTCTGCAGCCTCATTTCTGGCTCCTCCCACAATTGGCCACAGCTGCCAGCATTCAGGGCAGGTGTGCCCTATGGAATGGAGCCAATTATCTCCAAGCTCTTCTGGACCCCATTACAAATCCCTCTTTGGGGGCCCCCCTCTTGGATGCACCCTGTTACATGGAGAGATGATTCCCAGGAAAACATATGTAAGGTAGGCGTGCCCTCCTTGGGGCATAGCCACTTGAATCTCCTTTTCGAGTGGATTTTCTGTCTCCTAAACTCTAAGGGTCCCCATGAGACTTGCAACCAGGGAAGTGATCGGCAGTGGCAGCTCACCCCAGGCTTGCCCGCCCCAAGCTGTCTCCAAGGCCCCCTTTCTTTGACTTTCCACTGACCTGACAGCAGCAGCCCAACTGGGCTCTTTCCTGCTGCTTCTATCCTAAGCCATTCCTTGTTTCACTGTTCCCAGCTTTAATAAATGTACTCTGAAAATAAAATTTTAATAAAATGAATATAAGGTTAAAAAAAGTGTTTTGTTCTACCTCACTGGTAAGGGTAGAGCATGCAACGTATATCAAGTAGATAATATTATTTTACCTATCAAACTGGTGAAGATTTAAAAAGCACTGATAGTCCTCAAAGTATATAGACAGAAAGGCAGGCTCTCTCACAACTGCTGGAAAAGTTGGAAATTGGTACAGCCTTCCTGGAAAGCAATTAGAAGGAAGAGCCTTTAAAATTTTCATAACATTTGCCCCAGAAATTCCATCTCTAGGAATCTATTCTAAGAAGTACAGATGTGAACAAAAATATATGCGAAAGGGTTTCATGGTTAAAAATCATTTTTAAGGTTCAACATTAGAGAAATGGGGAATGGTTACGTAAAATATGGTCTATCCATAGACTATTGCAAAGCCACTAAAAATTACATTCCTGGTATCATGTTAGAAGTTAGGATGTCATTACCTTAAGGGTTTGGTAGGGGGCTGGCAGAGGGCATTATGGAGCTTCTTAGGGCTCATAATATTCTATTTCTTCATCTGGGTGCTGTTCATACAGGTGTGTTCACTTTGTGAAAATTTATTGAGTTGTATGTACTCTTTGGATATGTACACTTCTCTGTACATACATTATATTTCAATAAAATTTTAACTTAAAATTGTGTCTTTTGAAAGTTTATAATGATATGGAAATATGTGAAGAAGGCAACTGAAGGGTAAGTGGAGGCAGTATGGCTTCCTCACCCAGGTCCTTGGGTAGCTAAGGGAAGCAGTGTTTCCATAGCCTTGGAGGGGACTGATAACTGGTGTTCTCATAGCCTTGACACTGGGTCTGATAAACCGTTCCCATAACCTGAAGAGGGCTCGCATGCACAGAATTATGTTATGTTATGTAATATTCTGGCACCTTGGAAGCTTTGTTCCCCACCAGTACTTAAACAGGTAGGGACTCTCTGCTGGGGGCGATGATGATGAGAGACACACAAAAGGACAGGTGCCATGATGGGTGCCATGCTTGGGAGCAGGGCCCACGACATGAGACCTGCAGATAGACACGCAGCTTACAGCATGCATGGCTTTTCCACCCATGAATAAAGGCATGCCAGACATCCCAACAGCTCCATGAATACTTTTCTGTCTGCACGAATACGTACCATGGACTTGCCTGGCCTTGAACAGTGGCAACACAGCAACCTTAAGTGAAAAGGGTAGAATAAAGAATTGTGCATTCAGCCCTGGCTGTTGTGGCTCAGCGGATTGAGTGCAGGCCCAGGAACCAAAGGGACACTGGTTTGATTCCCAGTCAGGCCACATGCCTGAGTTGCAGGCCAGGTCCCCAGTAGGGGGTGCATGAGAGGCAAACACACATTGATGTTTCTGTCCTTTTCTTTCTCACTCCCGTCCTCGTTCTCTAAAAATAAGTAAATAAAGTCTTTTAAAACTTTTTAAAAAGAATTCTGCACTCAGTATGATCTGACATTTGTAAATAAAAATGCATTCAAAGACAATATGCCAACTGTTTAATCTAGATACTGTTTACTTTAGATAATGAGCTTGGGGGTGATTCATTTATCAGCTTCTTTTCCATTTCTATACTTTCCAAACTTTTTACAATGGACAGGCATTACATTGATAATAAGGAAAAAAGTAAATATCACAAAAAAAGTAAATTGATGAATCTTGGTGAAAGTCCCATAAGCCAGACTGTGAAACTGAAAAGTAGATTTTATCGGTTCCCATGGAAGTGATTTAGACTCTTTGGGACTAATTTACACTAAGAGGTTTTACAGGAAACTGGCTTACAAGCCAAGTGCTGGTGAAAAAATGTAGTTTCTAGTGACTGAAATATTCTTATCTCCTATCTGGGGTTATTTATACCTACCAGCTATTAATGTATCTGTGAAACCAAACTAGAAATCAGAAAAGGTCTCTTGCAATTTGAGCATATGGAGCTGAATGTTTTTGAGGACTCTTTGACTAGGTTATTTGGGGTTTTTTTTAAGATTTTATTTCTATACTTTTTTAGAGAGGATTAGGGAGGGAGAAAGAGAGGGAGAGATACACCAATGTGTGTTTGCCTCTCATGTGCTCCCTACTGGAGACCTGGCCCACAACCCAAGCATGTGCTCTGACTGGAATCAAGCTGGCTACTCTTTGGTTCCCAGGCCAGGGCTCAATCCACTGAGCAACACCAGCCATGGCTGACTAGGTTATTTGTAACACATCTACCAGATCACTGTTCCTGTTACTTGAATGGTACTGGATAAATACTGACTCTCCTGTGTGCTTTTTTCCACCATCTGTAACTACTTAACAGAATCTTCTATCATTACAATATTACCTGACTCCTACCCTCATTACATGTTACAGTTGCCAAGGTAACAGCTCATCTTACAAGAATTGCTTTCTAGATTGGTAGCTCCTAGGTGAGATATTAGAAAGCATCGTAATTTCATCTGCAGTATATCTGCAAATTATATTTCCAAGAAGTCACTTCAGAGAAGAATTATAGATGGCTAGTTTTATCCACTGTGAGCTTTAAAAATTATTTTTCAACTGAAGCATCTATCACTTCTTGACTTATGTGTCTAGTATTTTGTGAAGTGTATCTCTTCAGTTTGGAGATACATAATACTTTTGGGGCCCTTCAGTTCATGCTAAACATCAAGGGTTTTGACAATGGTACTTAAGAGAATGGCACTGGCACTTAAAAATAGAAAAGTCAGGAAGGGAGTCTTTCAGGAGAGGGAGATGATAGTGGAGCATCAAGTGAAAGTCCAGTGAGCATGTGGAGAAAATGTTAACATAATAGGAAAGCTCTGATGTTGTATGTGGGAGATATTACCCTGGAAACTGCCACCAAACTACCTAGCTACCTTTATGTTCTGGTTGCTAGGATAACAGATATCTTCTACATCAGATTTACATGGCTGGTGCTGATGTTCATTTTTTCACTTAATATGGTCCCAGCCCTTTGCTTTTTATAGTGTTGAAATTTGCAACTCAATGTCAATAGCATTCCAATCATGGCTGCTCATCCTTCAGAGCTAGATACAGACAAATAATATTGGGACACCTATCCCATGTCCTGCTCCACACCAGAATGCCATCAGTACATGAACTTCAGCTTCATGCCTGGATTCAGCATCAAGGGCATAAATTCTACAACTACCAAGAGGCTATTTCAATCCTCTCTAAATCACCATCCTCAGCCGCTCATCTCTACTTTCTTCCCTGGTACTATGCACCTATATTTTTTTCCCCACCACCCCGCCCTGTACCTGTATTTTTAAAGAGCCATTATTAGGTTCAGTGGAGTGGTAGGACTACATTGCTTTCAAGGTGCCCCCCCGCCATGTTCAACAATTCTGTGAAGGAACAGGTAGATGAAATACTTTCTGCTCAATAGCCATTGAGTTGTTTAAGTCATACTATTTGGTTTCTGATCTGGTAAATAGGATATTTTCTAAATAAATTCAATCACATTGGAAATGAAAGTGATTATCCAGAACAGCCCTTATAATAAATGCAGATTAAACATTTATCGAATCCTTACTCTGTGCTTTGTATTGTGCTCCATGCTCTATGTGCACTATCCTATGTAAGTACCTATTTTACAGATAAGAACACTAGTAACTGTATTTTACAGATGAGGTAACTGAGACTTAGGGATCAATAGCTTGCCCAAGGTCACAAAGTAACTGGTTTTACCAGTTACTAACTTGAATTCAGCTGTCTGATGTCTGTGTCTCTATTTTTAATCTTTTCATTTTTAACCAGCAGTTCTCAAATTTTACTGTGTGTCAAAATTCTCTGGAGGGCTTGTTAAAGCAGATTGCTGGTTCCCATCTCTAGACTTTCTGATTCAGCTGGTTGGTCCTGGGGCAGGGTCTGAGAATGTGCATTTGTAACAAGTTCCCAGGTGATGCTGATGTTGCTGGAGTGGAGGACCTTCATTCTATGTTCTGTGGCCTCCGGTCTTGGCAAAATAGGCTACAGTGATAATGAAGAACACAGGGCTTGCTCTGTCCTCGTGGCTCAGTGCTCAGGGATCCTGGGTGTAGGGTAAGTGGAGGCAGTCTGGCTTCCTCGCCCAGGTGTCTGGGTAACTAAGGGGAGCAGTGTTCCCATAGCCTTGGAGGGGACTGATAACCAGTGTTCTCATAGCCTTGAGACTGGGTCCAATAAACTATTCCCATAACATGAAGTGGGCTCACATTTGCAGAATTATGTTATGTGATGTTCTGGCAGTTTTCTGGCTTTGTTCCCCTCTAGTACTTAAACAAGTAGGGGCTTCCCACTAGTTGGACACACAGCTTGCAGTGTGCATGGCTCACCCACCCATGAATAAAGACATGTCAAGCATCCCCATGGCTCTGCGAATTTTCTTCCATCTCCTGGAAACAAGATTGGATCTGCCCGGCCTTGATTGGTTGCAACACACTGGGTAAGTTCTGAAGTGCAGGTTTCAGTCACTTCTTCTGCCTCTCCAGGAAGGCCAGTGTAGAGACTACCCTGTGGAAGAGAACACAGCACATAGGCAGTGCTCACAAAACATAATATATGTATAAAGAGATGGATATATCTGGGTTAGGCTCAGATTCCAACTTAGTCCTGACAGCTACAAAGAGCTGATGCATGTACAATATCATTTTGGTTTTCTTTTGGAAACAACTCAAAAAGTTGAAGTTGAAGAGCAGTATTCACTGAGTATAGCTACTTGTCAGTTGGGGTTATGATATAACTGACACATTCAGTCTGATGCCATGTAGTGTCTCAATTAGCACTAACCGTGAACCTGAGGAAAGAGCCATTACTGAGCAAACTCTCCTTAGAGATTGTTGTTCAAGCTATATGTTGCCTTCAGGAGACAGAGAGAGGCGTATGTTGAACATAACATTCATCTCACCATAACCTTGTTTCTCTTTTCACATTTCACTCATTTTCCACCATGTGCCTTGTATTTCCCTGAGATACAGCTGAGGTCGCTAGGTTTTGAGGCAACAAAGCAGAGCGCAGTGCTCATTAGTGTGACTGCACAGTAGAATCACTTGGAAAGCTTTTCAAAAATACAAGTACTGGGGACCCTACACCAAGCCAATTAAATAAAAATCTCTGCAAATGGGCCCTGCTTATATGCATTAAAAACGAATTTGCTAGTGATTCTAATGTCAGGCAAGGTTAAGAATCAATAATGTTCCAAAAATAGGCTCTGCTGTTGTTCAGACTTCATTTCTAGCTCTGCCATTCATGAGAAAATGACCTTGGGCAAATGGCCAACCCTCTCAAAGCCTCAATTTTCCCATCTGTAAAACTGGCATAATAATAGAACCCACTGGACTTGTTTCATAGGGCCATCTTGAGGATTGAATGGGCTGGTGTATGTAATGCACTATAATTGTACAATGCCCAGCACAGAGTCATCACTCACTAGATGGTAGCTACTGATAAAATTAAGGCATCACACTTCAACTTATAGAGCAAGTCATGAGGCTGTGATCCTACGGGAGGTGTCAGTATTGCACCCAATCTGCTGTGGATCTCACAATCTTTCAATTAGGACAACTATGACAAGGCAAATGACTCTACAGAACATCTACCTTGCAAACCTCTCCCATAAAAAATGGGGAAAATTATTTTTCTTTGGATAAGACACCAAGTATACGCAAACCAAAAACAAAGTAACATTAATACTACAAGAGACCAGCCCACGAGGTAACTCAAGGAAATAATACACCACTTGAGGTTTTCAGGACATATTTTGAGAACTACTGAAGAATGCAAGATGGTCTGCACTGTAACTGATGACCTCATTAGCTGTTACTCTAGAATTTCTAGAATATTCAGGGGTCACGATACAAAAAAACCTTCGTACCTGTTGCCTAATGTCTTACAGGTTTACACATTTATATTAACTCTTCACCCTCTGTAGGCATATGAGTTTGTGATTCCTGATGCAGAAACCACCCAGAGAACTTGACAGTTGAAGCAAAAAGATACAAATGTCCAAGTGGTATGAAGGATGTAAAGAAAGAAAGGTATCAAGAACAGAAATTCTCAGGCCCTAAGAGACATCAAAGAGGACTACCTCTTTGTAGGGACCAGTTACTAGATCTCAGTTCAGTTTGAAGTCAAGTTTAAAAATCTAGTATTCTATTTCACCTCAAGAGCCAAATAAAGATAATATTTGCAATCTCATGGTGAGTCTCTGTTAGCAGCCAAAGATAAGGCACATTAGAGTCATATTCATTGCACCCTGGACAGTGTTTTTCAAAGCAGATACTGCTCACATCTATAAGCATACTTTCCTAATGTAATGATAAAATGGTCCATGGGAAATGTAGAAACTCCAGGAGAGGGAGGTGCAGAGAGGAAATGAAAGGAAGCTGCTGGAGGAAAGACAGGGCACTCACTTCCACCCTCACCTGCTTGTGGAATGGGATTCCCTTTTATTCTTATAGAACAAAAGCAGCTGTGTAGATATCCACCCTATATAGGAACCCAACCTTCTAGTCCCAGTATGTGGTCTTATAATCGACCAAATCGAGGGTCGTCCACATGAAGCCTTGATGCATGAACCAACAATTACTGTTGAAGGAAACAGGTTTATATTTACAGGATTCCAACCTTAGGGTTTACTGAGAGTACTCCTGCTCAGAGCCCTGTTCTCCAACTAGATCCAGCACTTCCCTTGCTCCCCACCAGGCTAAAGCCAAAACCATGCCCAGAAGTTCCCCATAGTTTTATCTGTTCTTAAGCCAGATACACAAGGAGATTTCTATCCTCTTTGGAAGGTGCTTTTGTGGGTTTCAGAGTCACCACCCTCTTGCAGCAGCTCTACCCTTCAGGATCTGGGGTGCACTGTTCTCAGCCTCCATGCTGTGGTTCAGGGAAACATGTGCCATGTTACACTGGATCATGGTGGAGTCCAGGGAGGCACATGTCCTAAGAGAGTGGTTTCTTCATATGTCCTTCAGAGAAGCAGAAGTCTGCATTTCTGGTCACAGTTCAGTTGCACTCCAAGCATCTCCCATGAATCTGTGCTTGGTTAGGCAGGTCCCCGCACAACTCCATTGGCTCTCTCCTTACACACTTTCCTTCTGCATGGCTTCTACTACTTCACTACAGACCACATGCCTGCTGCTCTTCCTACACCAGGACACATGGTGAAATCCCTTTCTCTTTCAGACCACTCTTATTTTAGATGTTTGGCCCAGAACTTCTTACGTGACCACATATCCAGCCCCTCCTATGATGTGCTGCTTTTGCCACTTCCCCTGTATCTTTTACCTTCTTGCAGCTGCCATCTTTTTTCAGGGCAAGAGTTCCCCATGATACAGCGGCATCAGCCTCCCCTGGCTATGTCACGAATCACTATACATCCTGAAAGTCATGTACATCTTTTGCCTAGGGTGGCAGCAAAGCTATCAACTTGCTATTATTAGGCAAAGTATCTTAAACTATCATCCACTCACCCTTCCCCCAATCAAGGTTTGTGGGGAATATTTCAGAGGATCTCTGTGCTGTACCCCATTATAGCCTGAGTCTGGTGGCTACAAACAAAACCATCAATAGCACCAGAGTCTATACCACCCCTTACCCCCTTCACACAAGCACACCCCATTCAGTAGGTTGGATGCAAGGAGCTGCAGGATTCAGGAGTAAATCCTGAGGATCCTAAAGCACAAGGGTTTACCTTTAACCAGGTAGAATCTTGAGCTCTTGAGATGAGTAGGAGGAAAAATTGGACTGCATGAAGGAATCCCAACAGATGAGGAGTGACAGGGACAGGTAGAAAAAGAGACAGGCGATGGGGATGTGAAGGTGACTGACCTGCTCTGTCACTCGCTTGACGTAGGGAACTTTATTGGGTGAAATTGCTCTTTTACCAGAGTCAAAGACAATGTTAGACTGCTGCCATTTAAAAGTGCTTAGTAGTGTTCTGAGTAACAGATACTATTCTAAACAACTAGCTAAGCAGGGCTTCTGCTCTGGGACTCATGTTTTAGAGCAGGGGCGTCCAGCTTTTTGGCACCTCTGGGCCATACTGGAAGAAGAAGAGTTGGCATACATTAAATACACAAACGCTAACAAAAATGGATGAGCAGGAAAAAGGTCTGTGCATAATTTTCATGATATCCATCACCACAGACAAGCAAAAAAGGCATCTTGTAACCCTAATTATGCAGCAGCCCTTTTGAAAATCTTTTAAAATCATTGAGCAGGTCCCAAGTTTGTGATCACTATATAGAAAATGTACATATCTAAGTAATAAAACTTAGTATAAAACTTAGTAATAAAACTAAGAAACGTTTTAAGTAAATTTGCAATTTTGTGTTGGGCTGCATTCATAGCTGTCCTGGGCCGTATATGGTCCATAGGCCGTGGGTTGGACATTCCTGCTTTAGATGATCCCTGGTATTGCAATTATGCAAAAATAAATTTATTAAAGGAGACATGGACACTTGCGTCAATCAGGATCCAGTACACAACACATAACCTTAAACCTATGCACTCATGATTAACATTATTCAACTATAAGGGGAATATTTCACATCTCTTGCCCCATGTACTTGAAACAAAAGGCAAATGCATCCAAATGACATGAAGGTTTGTGCGTTATACTGCTGCTGCTGTTAGACACTGCTTTGATATGCAGGGAGAACTTAAGCAAAAGTGTTTAGTAAGAGAAAAGACAGATTAATTTGTCAAGTTCTTCCTCTCTCAATAGTGATAGATTCTCCCATAACAACGATTATTTACCAATTATAACAAGCATTGGCTTTCTTGTTTCTCTTTGTGTTCCAATTCATGGTTCCTTGATAGTGTGGTAAGTGGGCCACCATTTGTATTCTTGCCCCAGGCCAGGGAAATGTTAGAAGCTGGCCTGTAGCTAACACAGTAAGCTGTGAAAGAAGAAATGTGGTATAACTCTTGGAAGGGAGACAAAATCATTATTATTTGCAGCTGATTCAGTTGTCTATCCAGAGAACGCCCAAGGGAATCAATTGAAACACTCATAGATTTAACAAGAGAGTTCAGAAAAGAGTTCAGAAAAGTTGCTGAATATCAATCAATAATTTTCTTGTAAGCCAGCAACAACCAGTTAGAGATATAATACAAACAGAAAAAAATCCATTCATGATGAAAAGAAAATAGCATAAAATCCCTAGGAATAACTTTAAAAAGTGAATAGACTATACAAAGAAAAAACAAGGATATTTGTATATCTCTCAGCAACCAGGATTTGAATAAATGGAAATTGATGCCATATTTCTGGATGGATCATGAATGAAGGACACATGGACAAAGCCAAAGGGGGTAGGATTGAGGGTGGGAGCTGGGGATGGCTGGGGTTGGGGGAGTGGTGGGGGAAAAATGGAGACAACTGTACTTGAACAACAATAAAAAATAAAACTAAAAAAATAAATAAGTACATAAATAAGAAAAAAGGAAAAAAGAGATCAACTTTTAAAAATTAATTTTTATGTTTAATTCAACCCAGTCAAAAGTCAAAGTTATTTTACCTTGATAAAGTGACTTTAAAGTTCACCTAAAAGAATAAATAGAGGAGAATAAAAAATAATTTTTGAAAAAGAATAAAAATGATGGAGACTTGGCTTATAAGATATTAAAATATATACATAAGTTATAATATCTAAAACATTATAGTGTTGTCATAAGAATCAACAAAGAAATCAGCGGGACAGAAAAGAAAGCCTTGAGACTGACCTAGTAAAAAGATAAGAACCTGGTATACAATAAAGGAAGTGTCATGAACCAATGAGGACTGAATTAGTCATCAATATTAAATGTAAAAAATAAGTCACATAAAACAGCTTTAAAAATGTAGGCAAATGTTTAATCTTGAGATTGGGAAAAACTTTCTAAGCATAAAAATATGGAAAAATCATAAAAGTATCGCTAGAGTTGACTCCATCAAATTTACTGGAAAACGCAAACTGGGACAAATATTTAAAACATGATTGATGTCAGTATGATATAGAGTTCTTATGAAATGATCAAAACCACCAATACTCAAAATAAAAATAGAAAAGGACATAAACAGAAGAGATACATACAACTAATAAATGTATAAAAATGGTTTAACACAAATATTTTGTGAAATACAAATTTTTAAATGAATGAAATTAGTGAAGACGAAAAATTGAAATTCTCAATGCAGATCTAATGTGGTGGAGCACACACACTTCTATACTGCTGACGGGAGTGTAAATTTCCTTTCTGTAAAGCACATAAGTAATATGTATTAAGAATCTTTTATGTTCTGGCCACATAGCTCAGTTAATTAGAGCATTGTACTGATACACCAAGGTTGTAGGTTCAGTCCCCAGTCAGGGCACATACAAAAATCAACCAATGAATGCACAAATAAGTGTAACAACCAACTGATGTTTCTCTTTCTCTCTCTCTCAAACCAATAAAAATTTTAAAAATTTAAAAAGAAACTTTTAAATATTCATTTCTCTTAAATCAGGGGTGTCAAACTCATTTTCACCAGGGGCCACATCAGCCTCGTGGTTGCCTTCAAACAGCCGAATGTAATTTCAACTCCTTAACAGTTAAGAAGTAGTTACATTTATACAGTCCTAAAATTATTTCAGCCCTTCGAAGGCAACCGCGAGGCTGACGTGGCCTCTGGTGAAAGTGAGTTTGACATCCCTGTCTTAAATGAACTAAAGGAACAGCAGCAGCATACTGAGCAACAACACAGGTTTAGGTTGAATACCCCAAAAGATGACAGCCGTGATCTGAGTTCAGGGAACTCCTTCATTCCTTGCTCCACTTCCTCATGCATAAAATGAGGACAAATTAACAGTACTAATCTTACAATATATGCAAGTCACTGAGCATACTTTCTGGGATCTTCTTAGTAATAAGTAAATGTTAGCTCTTAATATATATTTCGTATATGTATGAAATAAGAAGTTTGTAATTTGGATCCATTTGACTTCTAGAAATTTATCCTAAGGAAAAATCCAGGAATTCAGAAAAATTATTATATAGAAGGATATGCATCACATCTTCACTTGCACAAGGAACTATCATGGAAACAATATCAATACTAACAAAAAGAGAACAGTTAAATTAATTATAGTACATGCAAATGGTGCTGAAGTATTATGCAATCATTTTAAATTTTGTTTTTATACTATATGATCACACCTTTAACTGGAACATAATCAACAAAAGAAAAAAGCAAGAAAAACATAACCAGAGACATTGAAATTAACAACAGCCTGACAGTGGCCAGAGGGGAGGGGGGAGGGCACAATGGGGAGAAGGGTCTTCAGGAACCACTATAGAGGACACATGGACAGAACCAAGGGGGAGGAGGGAGGCAGGGAAGGGAGGTGGGGTTGGAGGGGGTGGGGGGAGGGGAGGGGAGAGGATGCAGACGACTGCAATTGAAAAACAATAAAGTAATTACTAAAAAAAAAAGATTTTGTTTTTGAAGACGGCCTAATGATATGGCAAAATGCTAACAAGTGAAAAAAAGGGTACAAAACCGACTCTATAGTAGAATCAAATTTTGAAAAAAAATATTTATATCAATTTCATATTTACAGAGGTACTTAAGAAAAAGGTCAATTAAAATATTTACCAAAATATTAACAATGTTTATCTCACTCCATGTTGGGATCAAGAGTTATTTTTCCTTATACTATTTATTAGTCAGTATTGTATACATTTTAAAATGAATAGTATTATTCCCATTATCATGTAATTTGAAAGGGAAAAGAGTATGTACTGTGTGTGTATATATATGTATATATATGTATATGTATATTTTGGTCAGTTGCTGAACTAAATAAATGGACTTCTCTAAGTGCTCATTTTACTGCAACAGTCAATGTAGGACATTTGGAAAACAAATGATAAAAAAAATTGCATTTTGGTTTATTCTTTCCAGTCTTTCTTGTGTGTATAAAGAAATTCTCTCCTCTCTAATAAAACCTACTTTCTTCTACACAACAAGCACATTAGGAACAGGATCTATGACTCATTTATCTGTGTATTTCTACAGTTTCTAATTCTTTGTATGCACATTGTAGGCACTCAATAATTTATAGGTTGAATTATAATCAGAAAAGGGTCTGAAGTTCTTCTACCATATGATGTATATGATTGCTATTTTTTTAAAGATTTTATTTATTTATTTTCAGAGAGAGGAGAAGGGAGGGAGAAAGAGATGGAGAAACATCAATGTATGGTTGCTCCTCACATGGCCCTCACCGGGGACCTGGCCCGCAACCCAGGCATGTGCCCCGACTGGGAATCGAACCGGGACCCTCTGGTTCCCAGCCCGCGCCCAATCCACTGAGCTACACCAGCCGGGCAGATTGCTATTCTTAAAGTATTATCACTCCCAGGGATATTTGCATTTAAAATCATCAATTTTTCCCAATAAAGATTTAAGATCTGGTGCACAAAATGTGTTGCTCTAGGTACTATAAGGATGGATATATGTATATATAATTTCCTACTTTTTAAATGCTTATAATCCAAACTAATTACAGAGTAGATTTGGAAGCCAGAAGAAGCAAGAAGAGAACTACATCCATTGAGGAATCAAATGCTAGATACTTGCTAGGCAATTGACTTACATGGAATTCTTACAACAAACCTTTGAGGCAGAATTTTCATCCACATTTTATAAATGTGGAAATGGAGGCTCAGATAGGTTAATTGACTCATCCAAGTTCACAGATTTAATGGCAAAGTGGGGATTTAAACCCTGAACCTTCTGAGTCTGACTCCAGACTGCTCTCTTTCCCTTAATGAACACTGCTTCTCAAAAAAGGTGTGTGTGTGGGCGTGTACATATAATTACAGTGCAAAGCAGTATCAGGTAAGTGCCATACTAATGATGTAAAGTATTGCAGAAAGTGGAGGTTAAGATCCCAGGCTCTGGAAATGACTACGTAGGTTTGAATTCTGGCTTTCGATTTATTAGTGTAAACTCTTGGGCAAGTTACTTATTTAACTTCCTTGTCCTTCAGTATTCCATGAATGAAATGGGAGCTCATACCTAGCTCAAGTGTTGCTGTAAAGATAACTTTGTTAATACAAGTAAAGGGCAGTGTCTAGCATTCAGTAAATAGTCAATAAATATTGATTATTATTGCAGGAAATCAGAGGAGGAAGATATCAAATCCAGCTGGGAATGGATCAGAGAAGGGTTTATGGAGGAGGTGATATTGAAGAAAAGATTGAATGTTAGTGAAGAGTGATGGAGTAGGAAAGGGAATGTAGTGGAGGTGGGATAGCTCAGGTTTGTAGGGGCCATGAGTAGATAGGAGATGAGGGGGTGGCTGTAGCAGTAGGAGCTATTGGAAGATAAGCTTAGGGTCTTGAATGCCAAGCTTAAAATACTGCAGTTAAACCACTGGGCAATTCTGAGGACTAACGATTTGAATGAGGGAAAGGAAAGGGGAGAAAATGAGAGGTCGAAAAAAGGGACTGATAATTAGAGGATTACAGAGACGAAAAATGAGCCTTATTGGGAAGTGGTAGAAATGAGGTTTTCCCTTATACTCAATCTAGAGGCAGCTCAGGGAGTGAGCTCCAAGCCTAACCTACCTTTTCCCAATTTAAGACTTGAAGTTTCCATCTCAGTTAAGGGATTCTTCTAACTTTGGAGACTGTGATTTTGGCCAGTGAGGAGCTAGCGTAGGGCTTTAGGACCCAGCGATTGTTGTAGTGGGAGAGGTAGAATCTCGATCTTTCAATTTTTCTCTCGAGCTCCCTCCTCTCCCTTTGTCATTCTAGTTGCCTGCTGCCTCCGCAGCTTCCCTCTCGCTTTCTGTGTTAACTGCCAGTGCTTTAGACAGACACACAGGGTGCGCAAAGCAGAGGATTATTTGGGACCCGCCTTGGTGACTCCATGGCATCCCCCAGAACCGTAACTGTCGTGGCCCTCTCGGTGGCCCTGGGACTCTTCTTTGTTTTTATGGGGACTATCAAGTTGACCCCAAGGCTCAGCAAGGATGCCTACAATGAGATGGTAAGTGAAGCAAACGGGTGATGAGGAGCGCACTCCCAAGAGATAGCAAATACCTCTCCCCTTCTTTCCTCCCCAGGCCACGGTCCCATCTCCTTGACCCCCACCCCCACCCCACCCCACCCGGACCCTTCAGTCTCCCCAGCAACTTTGCAGCTCAGAAGGAGCAGCTAGACAACATCGATTTCATTTGTGGGCCACGCCGATCAACTGTTCTGGAGCCATTGAATGCCAGTTGGGGGAGGGGTTGCCCAGCGAGTACCCCACACCCGCAAGTAATTCAGAAGGCTGAGACCTACGTAACACCTGTCAGTGGCAGGAACCCTTCCCTTCTTTCAGCACAACCAAAGTCGGGACAACCAGTCTGCAAATCTGATTCCTTCCCTTGGAGCTAAGTGTTTAGCAAGCTGGAGTTTATTTGTCATCAGGAAGAACAAAGGGGAAGAAGGGAAAGGGCTGGGGGAGAATGGGCTACTAAAACGAACAATTTTTAGGGGCAGGGAAAGGTACTCCTCTTCGCAAGTGGAGAGCTGATGGTATTCCCATAGCAGCCTGGGTGTGTGTCTTTATCCTTGAGACAAAGCAGTCTTGGCCCAAATAAAGGTCACCAAGAGCTTGCTTCCTCCTCTTCTCTCAGGGGGGAGAGCTGAATGTTTTGTTTTATTTTGATTTGTTTTGTGTGCTAACCTGCACAATCTGCAAAGCCTGCCTTTTCTCTGTTGTAATAGCCTATAAGCCCAGGGCCAGGCCCTCTTACAGAGTTAGAATCACGGAAGGTGACTGGTCAAAACATCTCCTCTCCAACCTGGGGGCTGGGCTGTTCTTTCCAGTTGGGCATGGAAAGGACTTGTTCCTCTGCTGTGGAGTACGAGGAGACATCAGGGGATGTTTCCAGCACTCTCGCCTCTTTCCATCACTTTGCCTCTTTATTTCCCCACCCCAGCTGAAGGGAACCTGCTTCTCACTTTTTTTTTGCCAGACTGTCAGTAATAAGAGGGAGCCCATTACTGGGCTCTCAAGATCAAGATGAAAGGAGCTTAGGGGAGGAACAGGAAGGGAGAGAGAAAAGAGGCAAGAGGAACGCCTTTTTAGGGCTGTGGCAAGGAGAAATAGCTGCACAGATTGATAGGAATACACAGCAATCCTGGAGCCCACTGCAGAGCCTTCCAAGACCCCTCAACGTGACCTGCACATGGATGGAGACTGGCAAATTGTAGATGCTCAGAAAATGTTAGTTGGCAGCTCTGGCTTTTGTCTCAGGGTTCCAGATGGTGCTTTCCATGTCTCCCTCACTGCAGGATCACCCCAGGGGTGGGAGAGCGTGGGCTGCCTAGGTCTAGTCCCAGTGGCAAATCCTAATGTGTTTCTTTTTCTCCTTTCCCCTCTTCCCAACATGTTTGACCAGATGGAATTGAAATTAGGCCAAAATGAGTGTCTAAGGTAGCCTGCATTGTGTGTGGGGGTGGAGTGGAGGTGGGGGAGCAGAAGCTACCAAAGGCAGAGGGACTAGGTTGAGGGGGAAATGCTACTACATTTTGTCTTGGCAGTAGTAGTGTGCTGTTAGATTATAAATAAATGAATACAGTCTTGCTTTACTTTTCATATATTTATTGCATGTATGCACCTTAGGTATTTTTAAGCTTTCTCTTTCTTTGGGGACACGGTACCTTTCCTCAGTATACTTCCTGTGTCCCAGACCCTGCTCAGCTGCTTTACAGGCCCCTCCAAGCTTCACTCCAAGCACAGAGCAAGCTCTGCAGGTAATCCAACTAAGATGGAGTCACTGGGAAGCTTTCTACCAGCTTGGCAGGAGCTCACAAACAGGACCAACCACAAACGGGTTTACAGTAGGTTTCTTCCTAGGGAGTGGAGCTGTCTACTGCAGTCTAATAAAAGGCAGAATAAACAAATATGAAGATTTCATATCATACAAAGGAACACATTTAAGTAGGTATAATCTAGTACAGCAGTACAGAACCTTTGTGTGTGTGTATTCACAATTCTATGCTTCTGTGCTCAGGGCCATCCGGAGGAAATGGAAGAACTATATTTAGCTGGGAGGTAGACTTCACAGTAGTATGAAGCTTGAGGGGGATTTTTAAATTGCCCTTTTCCAGGGTCCCCTCCTTCATTGAGCACTGGGCCTCAGGCTGGAGATGGCTATCTGGGATAGGACCCACTGAATAGTGCTTGGGCTGGCCTAGCTTCATTCTTGAACCCATAGTAAATAGGGAAAATTCAGTTCTTCAGTTCTAGTCCAAAGAAGGTGCTCAATTTTTATTTATTGAATGGATGGATAAATGAACGAGTCATTGTAGCACTGTTTGGGTTGGTCATTACCCTTCAGAATTCTCTGGTTGACTCTCAATTATGCAGTTTAGAAGCTATTTCTGGTTTCCTAGAAGGGAGCTATAGCCCCTCAGGACCCCAACCCTAGATCAGCTAACATATTATCTGGGGTTTTCTGTTTTCCTTTTAGGAATAATTCCTCTGCACTGATGGTTAGTCTTGTATTGAACTGCAGTGGCTTTTCTTATAAGATATCAAGTGTTGTTGTTGCAATATTATTTGTTCTTCAAAACATCTCTGTGATGTAGATGCATTTTATTATTTATTCTTATTTTACAGATTGTTAACTGATCCAAGATCATAGGCAGGCTGTTGTTGGAGCAGAGATTAGAAACCAAGTCTGTGACCCAGTACTCTCAGAAAAATCATTAAATGGCTACAGCTTTTTGGATGTCAGGACTTACAACTTATTTTTTTTAAGATTTTATTTATTTACTTTTAGAGAGAGGGGAAGGGACAGAGAAAAAGAGGGAGATAAACATCAATGTGTGGCTGCCTCACACATGCCCTCCCACTGGGGACCTAGGCCACAACCCAGGCATGTGCCCTGACTGGGAATGGAACCAGAGACCCTTTTGTTTTCAGGCCAGCACTCAACCCACTGAGCCACACCAGCCAGGGCACAACTGATTTTTTAAACACATCTGGCATATTCTCTCTTCTTTTTTGTATCAATTCAACTGCCCCAATCCATACCTTGGGGTTTTGTTTTACTTTGAAACCAATTTTTCAAATTCAGATTTTTTTTTCATTTCTGCCAACTTCTTTTTTCTTGTTCTAAAGCCATTAGTGCTATGCTCAGGTGTTATCACTTCTCTGAAGAATTGCTGTTAAAAACCAAACAGACAAATGACTATGAACTTCTTTCCTCTCTCTACTGGGGAAGCCAAGAGAAATTAGTGGAAATTGAGTCATATAGGTTTGGGTTCAAATCCTGACACTCTTAGTGCCTCAGTTTCCTCATCTGTAAAATGAGGATAATAATACCTACCTCAGAAGTTTGTTGTACATACTAACTGAGATTACATGTAGAAGAATCTGGTTAGCTGTTAAAAAAATGCTGAGTGACATGGTAATGATAATAAACTGTATTTTATGCAGTGGATTCCTGACTAAGTTGAGGGATTGAAATCAGGCATTTAGAATAGTTTAAGGGATTAAAATCAGGCATTTAGAGGAGCAAGATGTTATTTTCATTTGCCCTGGTGAACAGACTTTATGCAATCAGCTAATATTGACAACTCCACACTGGCTGCTGGGTAATGAACATTGGTTACCATGAAAAATTTCCAGATGCCTCTCTTGAATAGCTCATTTTGTGTGTGTTGTGCCATACCTCCTCCAGATTTAGCAAGTTGTCATTAGAGTATTCTAAATTCTACGTGAATTCAATAAGACCAACCACTCCCTCGACTAAATGTCTTCATTAATTCACTTGAAATTGCGAGAGAGCTCTTACAACTGCTGCTAAGCAGTTTCCCGTGCACTGTTGAGGAAAATATGAATGGTTTACTTATTGTACATTTAGTATCCAGCTCTTTCTAGCAGATGTTCCATCCTATAAGCACAAGGGGCCACACATGGAATAGTAAGGAAACACAAAAAATACTGTCATAATAAAGCCAAGGGATTTTTGGCCTTCAGAAAGATAGGGCAAGTCTCTGCTTCTTTGCATCCCCTCATAGGGAGGGTTTGTTGACTTGACTGATACGCTTATCTACAGTTAAAGTGCCCTCCTGTTTGTGTAATCCTGGGGAAACACTCCAGATATGTTTGGACAGTTTATTTAATGTCTATAGGTAATATTTGATGCTTCCAATCATTGCCATAAATTGCTTTCAAAGTAGGCAATACGATAGTAATTCACTGATGCTTATACTGCTTTCTGAGGTGACACAGTACATTTATTCCCTCAGAGAAGAAGGTGACCCTCAGATGTAAACTGACTTTGCTTTGTTCACGCAGCTACCCATCCCAAGCAAAACTGCATTCGTGCTTATGCCAGGGAGCTTATAGCCCCTCAGTGGCCAAGAACTGTGCTTGTTTCAGAATGACTTTTGACTGACAGTAGAAGTAAGACTCTTGTGCCCCAAAATGCAATCAGGGTGGGGTCCACCTTTGTTAGTAGGACCAGATTTCCAGCTTCCTCTTTAGGTGAGCATTATATGATAATGGTTCTATATATATTACATATTATATATTATATATAACATATATATTTAATGCTTAAAAAGTGTTTACCATTCATATGCATATTTGGCACTTGAACATGTGATAGCTTTTTATTGCATTTAAGACATGATCTTGCTCTGGCTGTGTGGCTCAGTTGGTTGGAGTGCCATCCTGTATACCAAAAGGTTGCAAGTTCGATTCCTAGTCAGCGCACATACTCAGGTTGTAGGTTCCATCCTCTGTCAGGGTGCATATGGGAGGCAATGGGAGGCAACTGATCGATGTTTCTCTCTCACATCAGTGTTTCTCTCTCTCTCTCTCCCCCTCCCTCAAATCAGTAAACATATCCTTGGGTGAGGATTAAAAACAAAAACAAAGGATCTGTGATTCACATGTGGCATGTTCTCCAACAGAGATTCAAGGAAATCATACCTGAGTCAGTAAATTTTACAGCATTTATGTAGGCTTTATGAGATTTTTTTTTTAATTAATGAACTTTATTTTGGGGAGAGCAGTTATAGGTTATAGAAAAATTGAGCAGAAAGTAAAGAGTCCCCATATACCCTCCTACCTCCATTTTCCCCTATTATTAATATCTTGCATTAGTGTTGTATATTTGTTACAATTGATAAGCCAATATTGATATATTATTATTAATTAAAGTCCCTAGTCTATACTAGGTTCACTCTTTTGTGTTGTACATTATAGGTTTTGATGAGCATTTCATGATATGTATGAATTTTTTTGTCAATACCCTCTTCTGGTTTCATATAGTTTTTTCCCTGTAAACTTTATTGAAGTATAGCATACATACTGAAATGTACACATTAAGTATCCAGTGCAAGGAATTTTCAGAACACTCCTGTGTAACCAGTACTCATATTAAGAAACAGAACATAATCAGCACCTCAGAAATCCCTCCTATGGCCCCTTCCAGTTACTACCTCCCCAAGGGTAATTGGTATCCTGACTTCTAACAGCATAAGTTAGTTTTACCTGCTTTTGACCATTATATAAATGGGTAATGTGGTATACCAGCCAAATTATTATTTCTTTTACTTAATTGGCATAAGTGAATTAAAGTGGACCAAACTACTTGCCCCCATTCCCATTTTATCCTGGTATCTGGTTTGGATCTGTTTTTAATTGTCATCAAAGACGAATATTATTAGACAGTTCTGAGCTGTTCAAGTTTAATGCCATTAATATGAGATCATGGACCCTGGGGAGTTGTGAAGAATAAATGACAAGCCCTGGCTGGTGTGGCTCAGGAGACTGAGCACCAACCTGCAAACTGAAAGATCAATGGTCTGACTCCCAGTCAGGACATGTGCCTGGGTTGCAGGCCAGGTCCCCAGTTGGGGGCATGTGAGAGATGACCGATCCATGTATCTCTCACACATCAATCCCTCTCTCTCTTCCTCCCTTCTTGTCTCTCTAAAAATACGTAAATAAAATCTTTAAAAAAAAAGAATAAATGACAAAAAAAAGGTATGACTACAGAAAGACTCCATATGCTCTTGATTCATGTGTGAATCATATCTCCTCCTACCACAAGAATGGACCTGCTTGATTCAATTGTATTATCATTAAAATAATTACTGTGGCTTGCAAATATATGGATTTGTAATTGTGTAGTTCATTAACGATAAAATGTGTGCCTGTGGACCTTAGTTGAAACTATGATGCTATGATTCTTTGACTAAATCTCCAAAATGCTTATTTAATTTACAAAATGGGAAACTGAGGTAATAAAATACATAGTAATGTCCTCCAAGCAATTTAGGGGCAAAAGGAAAATTGGAATTTAGCTTATCTTAAGAATCCCAGTCAAAGATATTGCTGGATAATTGATAGCCTTTTTGATTAAGGGACTTGAAACATTTTCTTTCCTGCTTCCTTCCCCTAAAAGGAAACTGTAATTACGGGGTCTGGGTCATTGCAATGGAATGGCAACAGACCTAAGGGAGTGAATTGCAAGAGCCTTTTGGGAGAGTCACTCATTTAACTCTCTTTATTCTTATCATCAGAACAATGAAAGTCTTTGGAGATCTAGTTACTATAGACTCAAGACATGTGGCCCTTCCATTGTTCAAACTGAGGTGGCCGAGACTAAACATTGATGAAACTGTCAATCTTTTGATGTCTATACCTACCCTACAGGAGCAAGAATAAAGGGCTTCCTATGATGTCAAGACCCCATCTAAGCATAGTTCTATCTCTAACAAATTCAACATTCCCTGTCTGGAGTCTGGAGTCCTGGAGAATAGATGCTATCTGTACCTACTCAGCTTTGAACTAAAGATTTGATGACATGACTTATCCACATGCAGTTTCTTCTTGAGAAAAGGAGGAAAGAAAGAGGCAACAGGTAGCTGCATAAGAATATCCACAGCTGCAGTTTAAGAGGTTAGGTAAACAACTGAAAAAGTAATATGGAGTGACACCAAATAGAGAGAAAAAGTTCACTGAAGTTATAGGAACTCAATTTAAAGGCCCAGAATTTGGCCCTAGGCTATATATTTTACTATAGTATAGATCAGAACTTTTCTTGAATAATGAGTGGTTAGCCCTAATCAAAAAAGGAGCACTTTCCAGAAGCCAATCAGCCAGCATCTGGAGGGCTTGGTTCTAAAATGACAGAAATTCTTCTTCCCTCCTGTGTTCATCATGTCAGAAGTTTACACCTAGGATTTAGGAATTGCTTCTTGGGAAGCTTTGTGTTACTAGTAAGTATGGTCCTTACTTAAAAGATTAAATAAGCCTCTCGAGTCTAGATTTCTTTCCCTAATGCCTAATGTGTCCCCCTGTTACCATCACCAGAATGCAGAGGGGGTGAGAGTGGGCAAGTGGCATCTAGATTAACAGTGATGGAAAATGGGCAGGCTTCTCCCCACCACGAAGTGACCTAACCCTCAGCTCTGCTCTGCTCCACATCGGTCTGGCTCAGTTCAGCCCAGGGTTTTACTCTGCCTGCCTGTCATCCTCTCTCCTCTCGTCCTCTTTCATAATTTCTCTCTGAAAATCCCTGATTTAAACTAAGATGGAAAGAGGAAGGAAGAATGATTAACATTTTGTATTTCCTTACATGCTGAGGAACAGGGTAGGGACTAGGGTAAGGTGAAATTTTAAAGACAGACAGGATCTGACAGGAATGTAATTAGGAAGAGGTGAGTGAGGCAGTGTTGTGCAGAGTTGGATCCTATCTTTACTTAAAATTTTGACATTTTATTTGTCACGGATATTATTTATCTTTATCAATGAGTATTTTTGGTACTGTCTTAAATTTTGTACTCAAGGCAAATAGCCTCACTTACTTCACCGTAGTCACAGCTCTGCTAAGGAAAATGAAGCTCAGAGAGGTCAAATAATTTTCCTATGGACATTTAACTAGAAAGTGGCAGAGATGGGATTTGAACCCAATTCTGTTTGAATCCAAACCCACGCTGTTTTCACTAAACCATCGGTCTTTTTTTTTTTAATCCTCACCCAAGGATATGTTTATTTTAGAGAGATAGGAAGGGAGAGAGAGGCAGAGAGAGACAGAAATGATGTGAGAAATATTGATCAGTTGCTACCTGTATACGCCCTGATTGGGGATCCAGTCCACAACTTATGCATGAGCCCTGACCAGAGATAGAACCAGCAACCTTTTCTGGTATAGGGGAAGATGCTCCAACAAACTGAGCCACCTGGCTAGGGCTAAACCATCTTTTTTCATTGCTTTTAGAGAGAGAGGGAGAGAGGAAGGAAGAGAGAAAACCATTGATGCCAGAGAGAAGCATCAATTGGTTGCCTCCTACACGCACCTGAACCGGGAATCGAACATGCCCGGACTGGGGATCCAGACCCCATCGAATCGCAACCTAGGTATGTGCCCTGACCAGGAAATGAACCCACAACCTTTCGGTTACTGGATGAAGCTCCAACCTTTTGAGCCACACTGGCCAGGGCTAACCCATCAGTCTTTTAACAGTCCTCATAGAGGATTATCTTGTGCCACTCTTGTTAATTAATCCATGAAATAAGGGTGCATTCATTTGTCCAGAAATGAGAGAAATGACTTAACATTTGTTGCAAACCTAGAGAGCGTAAAACTATTCTAAGTGCCAGATGCTTCTGAGAGGTCAATTTGGCTTTCTGCCCAATTCTCATAGTATTTGTCTTGCATCTGGCACTTTTGACTCTTGTTTTTTTTATTTTCATTTTTTTAATTATTACAGTATAGTTGGCATACACTATTACATTAGTTTCAGGTACACAACATAGTGATTCTACATTTATATACCTTACAATGTGATCACCACAATAAGTCTAGTAACCATCCCTTACTGTACAAAGTTATTAACAATATTATTGACTATATTCCCTGTTTTATACAGTATATTCCCATGGCTTACTTATTTTTTAACTGGACTTTTGTACCTCTTATTCCTCTTCACCTTTTTCATTCATCCTCCAACCACTTCCCTTCTGGCAGCCATCAGTTTGTTCTCCATATTTACGAGTCTGTTTCTGTTCCACATATAAGTGAAATCATATGGTATTTGTCTTGCTCTGACTTATTTAATATAATACCCTCTAGGTCCATCCATGTTGTCTCAAATGGGAAGATTTCATTCTTTTATATTGCTGAAGGGGGGATGAGAATCATCATTATCGATTGGTATGTCAATGGGCACATAGGTTACTTCCATATCTTGGCTATTGTAAATGAACATAGGGGTGTTTATCTTTTCAAATTAGTGTTTTAATTTTGTTGGTGAGGATGTGAAGAAAAGGAAACCTTGTGTACTGTTGGTAGGATTGTAAATTGGTTCAGTCACTGTGGAAAACAGTATGGAGGTTGCTAAAAAATAAAAATGGAACTACCATATGATGCAACAGTTCAACTTCTGGATATTTATTTGACTAATCTCTTCCTAAAACCTCTCTTGGTCCCCATGACCCTCTCTCTGCTAGTTTTCCTCATACTTTTCTGACCACACTTTCTTCTGCTTTGTGGACACTCTTCCTCTCTCCATTTCTTAAATGTCTGTCACACATTTTTTCCACTGTATACATTCTACCTGGGCACGCCAAATGACTATTAATTATATATTTTTATCCCAAACCTCACTTACTTACTGCCTACCAAATATCTCCACTTAGTTGTCTTCAATACAGAAACATCCAAATTGAATTCCTCACTCTCTCCTGCCACCCCCAACCAGTTCCTCTATGTACATTCCCATACTTCTTTTCAGGCACCCAAACCAGAGACCAGATAATCTTTCTTGACTTCTCTTTCCTTCAATGTTCACATCCAATAAGATATCAAATTCTGTTAAATTTGCATCCAAAGTATCCTTGACTTTGTTCCCTTCCCTCTATTCTTACTGTTATTACTCTAGTCCAGGTCTCTCACCTGGTTTCCTTGCTCCCATCCTCCACATTTTTTCCAGAGGGAGCTTCCTTAAAAGCAAATTATATTGCTCCTCCTGGATTATAGGATAAAGTCCACCTCCACAACACAACATATGTGATCTGATTCAAATCCATCTCCCCTGTCTCATGTCTCCCCTCTCTCCCCCAACCTGTGCTGAACTGAGGTAGTATTCACAACATACCAATCTAATTTGTTTTTAAAAGTCTTAGCTCATCCAGCTTCCCCTGCCTGCAATAACCTTCCCTTATCAGTCTTGCAAAGACCTATTCTTCTTTTAAGATTCTACTCTAGCTTTTCTCAGTCTCCATCTAGGAAGATTTGACCATTTCCTCTGGTGTGCCTGCACTGTACCCACTTACATAATTTTATTCAGCACTCATAATACTTAATTGCACTTATGTATTTGCATAATTGTTTTTCCCCTTATGAACTCAAGCTTCAGGAAGGCAGGGCCTTTGAATACTTGATACCTGTGTTCAGAGTACCTAGTCCAGTGCCTAGCATAAGGAGACAATAAATATTGAATGGAATAATGGATATTTAATGAAAACCAAGCAGTGGGCCAACCTAATAAGACAGTTAATAAAATCTCAATTTACTCCAAAATAAAGATCAGGCCACTCTGAATAGTGAAAAATATGATTATCTGTCACTCTAAGGTCCATATAATTCTATTACTTTGTAATATATCCAGTGACTCCCTCCTCTGTCCTATGATGTCTCCCTTTGAGCTATAGTTAGACATTGTTCAGACTTCTATTATATAGCACTAATCATGATGCTTTATAGTGCTGTTTATGTATCTATTTCCCCAAACTAGACCAAGAGCTTCCTGACCCAGTCTTATTCATCTGTATATCTCCATCAAATAATCTATAGTAGGCCTTCAATAAATATTTGTTGAATTAAAATTAATGAACTTGAACCAGGCAAATCAAAGTAGTGGCTTGTAAAGGCCTGGGGATTTATGTCAATGGCCATGAGAATTTCTGTCTTACTATATTTTAAAGATACACAAGGGGCTAATGTTTACATATATTTTCAATTTTCTACTTGCTTAGGACACACTTTTTTTTTTACAAATTCTACAAATACAAACTCCAGCTCTGCTGAAGTTTCTGAATTATCACAGATTCCAAAATAGGGAAGCCCAAATTAGTGAGGCTTTACCATACTGTGCCTTGCTTTGTTCCATTTTTGCTGACATTCATACGCATCTGGGTTTGGTCAAGGTAGGCACTAGAAAATATGGATTTGGCTAATCTGTACCCATTTTATGGGTCTGGTGACGTTTCTTTTAAATTCTTAATGTGGTTTGTGATTTATAATCAGAAGAAAGTTAAACTATAAAGTCAAATTCTCTTAGTTTTCATGCTGTTACTATGGTTTAAATCACAGGGATCTCAGCAGATTGCTTGCTTTTTTTCTTTATCTTAATTACAAGGCTTTTATTTAGGGGAACAGTAAAAATGGGACACCGTTGGCTGGTGTGGAAAGGGAATGGTGTTTTCTTCATTCTAATGTTAAAATCATAGTTAATGCAGCGATTTCCTTATGGTATTCTACTCCAGAAACGTGCTTACAAGACCTATGTCCGAGCCCTTCCTCTGCTGAAGAAAATGGGGATCAATTCCATTCTCCTTCGTAAAAGCATTGGTGCTCTTGAGGTGGCCTGTGGCATTGTCATGACCCTTGTGCCTGGACGTCCTAAAGATGTGGCCAACTTCTTCCTGCTTTTGCTGGTGTTGGTTGTGCTCTTCTTCCACCAGCTAGTCGGTGATCCTCTCAAACGTTATGCCCATGCCCTGGTGTTTGGAATCCTGCTTACCTGCCGCCTGCTGATTGCCCGCAAGCCTGAAGACCGCTCTTCTGAGAAGAAGCTCTCGCCCCTTGGAAGCGTGGGAAATGTGGGGAAAGCTGAGGAGCAGCCCTCCTTATATGAGAAGGCCCCTCAGGGAAAAATGAAGTTGTCCTAGGAAATTGGAAGTGTAAAAAGTGAACCTTCCAGGCAGTTGCCTCGATGGCACCCAAGAAGATGTCAGCGTGTGTTTTTCATTTGACTTATTTATCTTAGGAGAAAGGGAAAAATATAATCTACAAGTTAATGACCCTGTTGGCTTGTGTACACCTACAGCCTAAAATGACTTCCCCACATAGACATATATGCACCACCTTTAATCACTCCTGGGCAATTCTCACATCTTGCTGCATGTACATATATATGGCTAACTATTGAAGTGCTTTTGTGAGATGGACTCCAGGGAGCATGTGACTGTGAGATTGTATGTGTGGGAAAATGTATTTACTGTGTGTGCATGCACACGTGGAGGGGAAGGCTCTGAACTTGAACTAATCCTGCACAGGTATCCTCCCCTTTATAGACTGAGTCTAGTGAAGACAATAAAATAAACCTCCTATAAAGAGAATCCTACTTTTCATATAAAACAAATTATGAATTCCCCTGGGATGTGGAATCCCCTGATAGATTAAGCTGAAAACTTGAACCTACCACTTTAAGAAAAATTTCCTTAAATTTGAGACAGTGAGTTATGTGTAAAATTAATTAGCCTCTACTTTTAACAGTTGTTTAAATTTCAAATATTCCATATTGAGTTTAATTAAGATAAGGAATGTATGTAGTCAGTAGATAATATAATTCTTCAAGTGATGAAATTTGAAATTTCACCTTGCTTTTGTCCAAGCCCAACCTACAGTTCAAACCTGAAGCAATAAACTTGAGGTTTTTTTTGTTTTTTATTTTCTTAAGCCAAAAGCTGCCTCATTTCCACCATTCTCAGCAACTAACCAGGATTTGGCAGCTTCTCCAGTGTTGTGGTTGAGGGAGCAGTGATTATTCCTGATAGAAGCCTGAATCTCAAACTGTTCTCTTAAATCATCAAAAATTTGACCGAAGAGCTGTACCTACTGTTTCCCTGACAAATAGATTTACTATTCCTGTTGAATCTTCACTCAAGTTTGCTAGTATAACAATAGATATAAGTTACCCCCAAGGTGGTCTCCTCTACACTTCTTTATCATTCCGGTGGGTGCAGTTTAGTTGGGGGAAGGACATTTGATATGGGTTAGTTGGATCCAGCAGTATGAAAATTTGCTTTCTTCATTACTTACTGGTGTTTCTCCTTGTTATATGTGCTTTGATGGATTTAATATTATTGTGCCAGGGATGGGAAAAAGGATGGGGGTGTTTTGTGTGTGTGTGTAGTAAAATTATTGTATTTCTTCACTGTCATTGTTCTCATTAATTGATACCCCTGTGTCTTATTTCTCTCATTCTTTTAAAATAAAATTTTTTTTGAAATTTGTAGGAAACTGTTGGGACAAATAATGGAAGTCTGGAAAGCAAGAGCCATACGAAGGGATTCAGTCTCTTTCTTTCTCCCTCTCCGTCTCTCCATCTGGATGAGGGAGGAGAAGAAAGAGTATAACTACTTAATACACTAGAGGCTACCAACTGTCCAATCTCATTTAAGTTCCTCCACACCTCTGTGATGTCAGCACATAAAATATTGATAGAAAGCTATTGAATTAGTACCCCAATACAATTTCCAGTTTGGGGGAATTCTGCTTCATTAGGTGATGCCAAGGGAAGGTAGAAGAATTAGTTCAGAGAAAATTGCAGGTGTATTAAATAAAGGTGAGCCAGTGTCTCTCACTATATGTGTCCACAAAGTGGCACAAGTTCCAGTGCCATAGTTTTGTCACATTAGGCAACAAAAAAAGAAGGGGATCTGAAGGATTAAAACCCCTTACACTTTACAATTGAGTCTATGAAATGCTTAAAAGTATGAATGACTCGAGAAATGTTCAGTTAGTAGAAAAAGGAAGATCAGCTACCATGAAAGTATTGAACACTCAATTTTTATGCATGATTAAATAAGAGTTCATGAAACTGTGCTGGAAAACCATACCAATATACAATGTAAACAGTCATTTTTGCTGCAATCTCTCAAATACACCAACTTAATCTTTGATTCCTCCTCTGTCCCTAAGATTCTTCCTATAGTTTTTTTGCCCACAGTATATGGGTATGTTTAGGCCTCAAACAATTTGCAAGAGCTGTTTATATCTATCCTCTCCTCTCTGATTCCTACTTTAGTAGGAGATTAAAGTAGGGTACTAAGCTTAGGTCTCACACTAAGCTCTTATTACTGTTTTCGCTAGTTTTTTTTAGGTCCATCACCCCCCAAAGTTAGGAACATTTACATACATGTCGACTGGCTGGTTATGTGCAAGGTACCACATCTGGTTTAAGACACGTGTTTTTAAGCATACCATGGAAGATATGGGGACCCATCCTCGGTAAAAGGAGGGCAGATACAGCCGTTTTTCCCTCCCACCTCCTAGTTTCACATGAGAAAAGGAATAGCTTTAGAGGTCACAGACCCTTTAATCCAAGTCTCTTGCCCAGCATGGGAGGGGCAATCTTTACTGCAAAGTTTGCAGTTTCATATTTTCCTATCAACTATCGACATTTGGGGTCAATCTAGGTAAAATGATCACTATGACTAATGTTAAACTCAAGAACCTACACGCTGATTGTTCTGTCTTAAGCAAAATGACGAACGCAAACAAAACGCCAGCCAATCATGTGGCTCCCCGCCCCCGCTCTCCGCAAATGTCTACTAACCGCTCGTCCCCGGGGCCCGGGCTGGTGGGGCGAACGACAAAATGGAATTGGGTCTGCGTCAGCGACGGCGCGCGCGCCACCTCGCGCCGTTAAACTGTAACGTAACCAATCATATCTCAGCAGAGCGCGCCGCTCTGCCAGGCCGCCTCCCGAGTCTCTGCGGAAGAGCATGCGCAGGGCGGGGCTCGCTTATTTGAATCCTGGAGGGGATCATTGGACTTCGGAGTTTCAGGGATAGAGGAGTGCATTGGGTAAGGTACTTTTAAATACTGCGCGAAAGGGGGACTCTGACATAGAAGGGGATTTCACTGACTTCCGAGCAGGACTGTCCTGCGAAGTGTGACTGGGGTCGTGTTTTCTCCCCAAACTAGGAAGAGCCAGGGAGAGTCTTGGGAAGCTATGACACCGGTCAACCGAGTGGGGTCGGAAGCTATTCGCCTGCCCTTTGGTAGGAATTTAGGAAGCTGCTCAGAACCTGGAACCTCCCACTGAGTTTGACACGCATATTGCTCTCCTGCTGTGGCTTCATCTATTCTAGGGAGGGGGGATTGAGTGTTATTCCGAACATTCCCTTAGTTTTTCTCATTTGAAGCCAAAAATTTAGAAGGCTTCTGGGTTCCTGTCTTCCCTTTTCATTACCTACATCCAGTATTTTATCATGGTCTTGCCCAGTCTACCTCCAAAACATCACGAATACAATCATTTTCTACCTCTTCTACCGCTGTACTTTAGGCCTAGTTCAGATTACAGTTATATCTCTTCTGGACTTCTGCAAGGCCCTTTTAATTGCTCCATTCCTTGACCCTAGCATTCTATTCTTCACACTGTAGCTAAAATAATCTTAAAACGTAAGTCAGATGGTATCACTCCCCCTGCCTAACACTCCTGCCCTCCCCACTAGTTGCCATGACACTTAAAATCCAAACTCCTTACTCTGGCTGCCTTTCTGACTTTATCTTCCACTACTTTCTGCCTCTTTCATGTCACTACCTCTCCTTACCCCCACTGGTGTTGCTGCTGTTTTTCCAACACGCAAAGCTCTTGCTTTTAGATCTTAGCAAATCTTACTCTTCCCTCTCCGTGAAATACTCTTCCAGCACATCTTCACGTAGCTGGTTCCTAGGCATGCAAATGTCAGTTTAAAGGTCAATTAGGGAAGCTTTCTCTGCACACTTATTCCAAAGTAGCTTCTCACCCCTACCTCGTTTCTATCACATCACTGTGTTATATTCTCTATTAGCTATGTAGCGCATTTTGCCATATGTGATGTGCATTTTTTTGCCCAAACTTTTGCAGGGAAAAAAAAGGATGAGCATTATACATGAGTAGTACCTGAAATACCTTGCATATGTTCTTGTGTTTTGTCAGTATTTGTTACATAAAATGTCTTGTACCATATGTTAAAAAATAAATGCTAAAATTCCTTTATTATACAAAAAACAAGTATCTAAATATAAATAATTGAGTTAAAAATTAAAACAAAATATTTCTTTTTCTGAAAGTTTGGGCCCAAAACATGGGTGTGCATATACAGGGCAAAATAAGGTACTTATTTAGTATTGGCTGTCATACTCCGCCCCACCTCTGTTAAGTCTTAGGAGAGCAGAGACCTTGACTATTTTATTATTTTATCCTGGTAACTAGAACTGTGCTTGGCATATAGATGATGTTCATTAATTATTTCTTGAATAAGTGAATTATTTAATGGGGAATTTTTCTATTCTAAGAATCCTTACTTTGCCTACCAGTTTGACTTTTGAACTACAGTTATAACTAAGCACTGACAAAATAGGGAGCATAAAAGATGAATGCAAAATCAAGGAAGGGTGGAGAAAAATAAGAGTGATTGGACAAAGTAAGATTGAGTTCATGAGATGGTTTAGTTTTGGATTCGCTTATGTGATATAGCCATTTTAAGAGAACTTGCTATGTTACCTGTACTCTTACTGTTTTTTCCCCCTATAGGAAGGCCAGTTCATCTGGTGAATGTTACCTTGAAGAGTTGTTTCTCTCTATTCCTGTTTAGGTCAAGGGCTTTGTGAGAAAGCTAACCTATAGGTTTTGTTGCCCAGATTTTTGTCAGGTTATTTGTTGTGTACTTGTTGTATGTTAGGTACTGTATACTAAATTTTGGGAATATAGGAAGATACTGTCCCTGTCTTTGTGAGGTAAAAAGGGACAGCTTGGTTGATTAATGGTAACGACACTTGTTTCTGTATAGAACATGTGCAATAATGTCACGTCAAAAGAGAGTTAAGAACTCTCAGACACCAAAGAGAACTTCACGACGTAGTAATAGTTATCAGACTAATCTCTTGGCGTGGAAATTGAAAGAGAACCTAAGAAACTCAAGGAGCATCTCGAAACATGGACAAAACAGTCCAGTGGAAGATTCTGAACATGCTGATGCTGATGAGCCAGCAGAAGATGCTCTGCAAATAGCAATGAGATACTTTGAGAAAGGTAAGAGATTATTTTCCTTATGAAAGTCCTGTTTCTGACCAAATATTCTCAACTGTTTAGTTAAGGAACTTTAAAAGAGAGCATATTTTTGCTCTTTCATGCTTTCATCTGTTTAACAAACATTTAGTGAGCACCTACTTACTACATATCAGTACGCTTGGTACTAGGTATACAGTAACAAAGCACCTTCCTGGCAGAGTGGTATCCAAACTGCTGCACATTGAAATTACCCAGGAATCTTTCAACACACTAATGCTTGGCATCCACTCTTAGACGATATGATTTTTTGGTACGAAATGCAACCTGGGCACTGGGATTTTTTAAAGACTCCGTAGGCGATTTCAAAATTTGGGAACCACTGCCCTAGTATTGACACAGCTTATAGTCTAAATTCAGTGCTTTAGATTAGTTTAAAGCAGAGATGCCAAGGCATGATTCAGTTTTCCTCACTGAAGGTGCTTTTGCTGTTAAATATTCTAGAGTTTTAGGGCTTTGAAGAGCTTTTAGGAAGGCCTTTTATACATAAAGGTATTCTTTTAAAGTATCCCAAGTTGTAATTATTGAGGCTGGAGACTGCAAGAATTTTAAACCTCCCATTATTTAATATGGTTCTTTTTCCAGGTCCCTTTAAAACTTCACGGAGTAAAGATAAAACCTTGGAAAAACACCTGAAAACCGTGGAAAACGTGGCTTGGAAGAATGGGTTAGCTCCAGAAGGGATTGACATTCTATTAAATGTGGCAGTCAGTGGCAAATTTGGTACGTCAAAGGGATATGTTTGTCATAGTTTGCTATTAGTTTTGCCCCCAGACTTTGAATTAGATGGCTCATTAGAATCAGTTGTGGTTCTTTTTTTTTACTATTCTCTTCATGAAACCAAAATGGAACTTTTTTATATTCAAACTACCTTATGTGCCCAAAGTTTCTGTGTGTATGATGAAAATAGCTAGTTATCACATATCTTTACAAGTAAAATGTATATACTCTTGTCACCGAATGCATGGGAGCCATTTTCAGTATTTCTCTTAAGAAGCATAGATATAATTTAAGCAATGTTCCCGGAAGGCACCTTAAGAGATCACTTGGTCTACTTTTTTGCTTTTAGGTTCACTTATCTATGACAGGTCCCTTTTGATGCTGTCTCCGTTCCAGTATCTGTGACCCTAACAGTCAAGATGGGTTTTATTTTTTGTACAAATGTTTCCTTTCCTGTTCTAAATTAATTTGGAATGGGCGTGGGTGTGGAGTTCTTAGGAAGAAATAACATCTGACCAGTACTGTTTTTACTTGAGAAAAATGTTTTAAGCTACTCTTATCCACATTGCAACTTAGAAGGTATTTTAGACCCTGTACATCTTCATTTTAAAAATGAGGAAACTGAGGCTCAAAGTGGTTAAAGAGACTTGCTTAAACATCAGAGCTAGAACTGGAGAATTCAGATCTTCTAACTCCCCTTTTAGGGTTTGTACTGTACCACACTGCTACCGGGTTTTCTGCCTTTTTTGTTTGTTTGTTTTGAAAATTAAGACTGTCAAAACTGGCCCTTGCATATTGGGTTTCTTTGTGTATACACTAGCATCATGGTCACAGGTGTTTAAGCAACCACCCATTACCAGCTGAATTCAATATATGAGTCCCAGGTATTTAATTTCTCTGCTTTTACCTGATGAATTCCCTATGTTTCCTAGAAAGTTAAATTTGACCTAATAAAATTGGCTCTTCTTTTTTTTTTAAGATATTTTATATTTATTTTTAGAGAGAGGGGAAGGTAGGGAGAAAGAGGGGGAGAAATATCCATGTACGAGGGAAACATTGATTGGTTTCCTCTCACATGCCCACAACTGGGGACCTGACATGCAACCCAGGAATGTGCTCTGACCAGGAATCAAACCGGTAACCTTGCAGTTTGCAGGATGATGCCCAACCCACTGAGCTACACCAGTCAGAAGGGCAAGGCTGTTCTTTTAACACATTTCGTACTTCGTAGAAATCTCTAAGACATATGCCAGGGACCGCACGATATTGGGCAAACTGCACGTTAATTAAATCATCTCGTGATGCGGTCCTTAACAGATGGCGCGCGAAACACGAGAAAACTCGTGAGTGGTATGAAAAGCGTTAAGTGGTTTTAGATTGTTTGGTTCTAATATCTTCCCAGGAATCTGTGTTTAACTGATCAGTGTCTATCAAGAACAATTCTCTTTCTCCCTTCTCCCTTAAAACATGTATGGAATGTACAGGTGTTTTCTATTTGGAATGTCTTTTCTTTGTTGATAACGCAGAAATTAATGGCTAGAATGTTTTTGTGATGTTTGTCCGGTCTTGTGGCAAGTATATGCCTCTCTCAAAATGCGTGCCTCAGATTTGGAAACTTGAATATATGATTTAGAAAGCAATCTCTGGCTTTTTAATATTGCTTTTAATTTTTCTGTTAAGGTGGAATTTGGTGATGTGAAATGTGACCTCTTTAACTGCTTTTTGCCCTTTTAGTTATTTCTATGATATCCCTCATCACTGCTAGATCTTTACATGTAGCTCTTTTGTTGAGTTGTAATGCATATTCAGGGGCAGGTGTGCTACAAATGTGTAATTAGGTACAAAGAGACTAGACTCTTTAAAAATTAATTAAACAGTCATTGGGAAGTAAGAATACAGTCTATTGAATTCCCTCTTTGAATTTGGTCCATGTGTAAAGTGTTAGTGGTCAGACTGTTTAAAACTTTAAAAGGGCTAGAGGGTGAAAGTGTGGGAGAATAGAGAAATAAAAACAAGAACCATAGGAGTGGAAAGCAAAGGTTTTTATTCCTGTGATTCATTACCTGCTATCACTGCTTACTTCCTTCTCCACAGAATGATGAGGTAAAAATTGATGAGATGTATAATTATAAATTATGCAGGATGAATAATCTAGAGAGCTGCATGATGACTGTAGTTAATAATACTGTAGTGACTACTGGAAATTTTCTAAGAGTAGATTTGAGGTGCTCTTACTGCATGCAAAAGAATGGTAGATATGTGAGGAGATGTTAATTAACCTGACTGTGGTAATTATTTTACTCTGTATATATATATCATCATGTTATACATCTTAAATATATACAATTTGTATTTAAAATGTAAAGCGATATGTGTGTTGCTTTACAATTTAAATAAAGATATACATGCATCATAGCACAGTGATCACACCCATTTACTGAAATAATGCTGTTCTGTAATAATGTAAAATAAACATGTATAAGTCGTTTCTGAAAATGCTGCTTACAGGTGAAATTAAAAACAGCATTATTTCAGTGAATGGATGTGATCACTGTGCTATAACGCATATCAAACAGTGTTTAAAGATGTATTACATGTACCTAAGAATGCTACTAGTGGGACAAGTTGAGAATGGTGTTATTATAGTGAGTGGAGATGATTGCCACACTTTTAGGCATATAAAACTGTGGTTAAAGACATATGTGTCCAAGATGCTTTTGTGAATTCTACTTGCATAAGTGGAGAACAGTGTTTTTTCAGTGAATGGTTGTGATCACCACAGTAGAATGCAAATAAAACAATGTTTAAATACAGAAAAGGAATTAATGAGATGCCTATTTAATTCTTGAAGTCTTAATAAGCAGAAGTTGATACAGGGTGTGTACAAAGCTATTAGCAGCATCATTTCTCTTATCATGGAAGCCAGGATATGATGAAATAATTGGACCAGTATAGAATATTACTGCCATCTAATTCCAAGGATAGCTGTTCCATTCTACTATCCTCTCCACTTTTTGGGGAGGGATGGAGAGTCCAAATATATGTATTCATTCTTAAATGTAGCAGCCCATGTAAGATGTCTGTCAGTAGTTAAAATAAATCAGAATCTATTGTGCCATTACAAAGTATAATAACAAAAGAATAATCCTTGAAATTTTCCTGTGAGTAACGACTTTTTGAGGTGTAATTCACATACCATAAAATTCACACTTTTGAAGTGTCCATTAGGGTTTTTTTTTAAAACATTCACAGAGTTGTGAAACCATCTCCACTCTCTAATTCCCAAACATATTTTCACTCCAAAAAGAAACCACAAACTTATCCTCCCCTTTTAAATAGAAACATTAGAGCCAAATAATTAGCTTTATAGTTTACGTTAGAAGTTTAAGGTATACTTTTATTTCAAACTGTGTTTGTTAATAATGATAAGAGATGTCAAATATTACTTACCTTTTTTTATTGCCGTCAATGTAAAGTGAAATTTTTTAGAACCAAGAGTGAATGAATGATAGTAAGGGAACAAACAAGATACCAAAATGCAGTTTAATTTAGAGTTTGTCTGCTTTCCAGGAAGTGCTGTAAACTCTCAGATATTGAGATGCATGATTCCAGCAACTCTAATATCAGAAGATTCTGTGGTTAAGGCGGTCTCCTGGCTTTGTGCTGGCAAGTGTTGTGGTAGCACCAAGGTAATCTTTTTATTTTTATTTATTTTTTCTTTTTTTAATTATATTTTATTCATTATGCTATTACAGTTGTGCCAAGTTCTCCCCCTTTGCTTCCCTCCACCCAGCACTCCCCACTCCCTCAGGCAATCCGTACGCCTTTGTTCATGTCCATGAGTCATGTGTATAAGTTCTTCTGCTACTCCATATCCTATGCTGTACTTTACATCCCCATGGCTATTCTGTGACTACCTATTTGTATTTCTTAATCCCCTCACCTTGTCACCCATTCCCCTACACCCCCCTCCCATTTGGCAACCATTAAAATGCTCCCTGTTATTCTTGTTTGCTTAGTTTGATTTTTAGATTCAGTTGTTGATAGATAGGTATTTATTCCCATTTTATTGTTCATAGTTTTGATCTTCCTTATTTTCTTAAATAAGTCCCTTTTACATTTTATATAATAATGGTTCAATGATGATGAACTCCTTTGGTGTTTTCTTGTCTTAGAAGCTCGTTATCTGCCCTTCGATTCTAAATGATAGCTTTGCTGGGTATAGCAATCTTGGCTGTAGGTCCCAGCTTTTCATGAGTTTGAATATTTCTTGCAAATCCCTCCTATCCTGTAAGGTTTCTTTTGACAAATCAGCTGATAGACTTAAGGGAACTCCTCCGTGGATAATTGACTGCTTTCCTCTTGTTGCTTTTTTAAAAAAATATATTTTATTGATTATGCTATTACAGTTGTCCTATTTCCCCCCCTTTATTCCCCTCCACCCCGCATGCAACCCCCATTCGCTGCCTTTTAGTTTTTGTCCATGGGTCATACACTTAATTTCTTTGGCTTCTACATTTCTTATACTATTCTTAACCTCCCCCTGTCGGTTTTCTACCTACCGTTTATGCTACTTATTCTCTGTACTTCTTCCCCTCTCGCCCCCTCCCACTCCCCTGTTGATATCCCTCCCTGTCTTATATAAATCCCTTTAACATTTCATATAATAAAGGCTGGGTGATGATGAACTCCTTGAACTCGACCTTATCTGAGAAGCACTTTCTCTGCCCTTCCATTCTAAATGAAAGTTTTGCTGGATAGAGTATTCTTGGATGTAGGTCCTTGCCTTTCATGACTTGGTATACTTCTTTCCAGCCCCTTCTTGCTTGAAAGGTCTCTTTTGAGAAATCAGCTGACAATCTTATGGGAACTCCTTTGTAGGTAACTGTCCTGTTTTCTCTTGCTGCTTCTAGGATTCTCTCTTTATTTTTAATCTTGGGTAATGTAATTATGATGTGCCTTGGTGTGTTCCTCTTTGGGTCCAACTTCTTTGGGACTCTCTGAGCTTCCTAGACTTCCTGGAAGTCTATTTCCTGTGCCAGCTTGGGGAAGTTCTCCTTCATTATTTGTTCAAATAAGTTTTCAATGTGTTGCTTTTCCTCTTCTCCTTCTGGTACCCCTATGACCCCGATGTTGGGACGTTTAGAGATGTCCTGGAGGTTCCTAAGCCTCTCCTCATTTTTTTGAATTCTTGTTTCTTCATTCTTTTCTGGTTGAATGTTTCTTTCTTCCTTCTGGTCCACACCGTTGATTTGAGTCCCAGTTTCCTTCCCATCACTATTGGTTCCCTGTACCTTTCCCCTCATTTCTCTTAGCGTATTCTTCATTTTTTCATCTAATTTGTGACCAAATTCAAGCAATCCTGTGAGCATCCTGTTTATAAGTGCTTTGAACTGTATATCTGATAGGTTGGCTATCTCTTCATGGCTTAGTTGTATTTTTTCTGGAGTTTTGATCTCTGCTTTCATTTGGGCCATTTTTTTTCTCTCTGCTTGCCTATTATGTATAAGGGACGGAGCCTTAGGTGTTCACCAGGGTGGGGTAACCCATGTGGTTATGTTGTGACGCTGCCTGTGGGGAGGGGGTCTGAGAGGCAACAGTGGCGTGGGCTCTGTTCTTTTCCAGCTTTCCGTCACTTTCCCTGCTACCCACAAGCAAAGTGGGCCCATCTGTGCTGATTCCTGGGTGGGTGGACCTGTGTACGTTCTAAATCCCTGTGGGTTTCTATAACGAACTCCCCTGTGAGGCTGGGAGTTCCTCTCACTGCTGCCCTAACCCCGACTGGTGTTTTCAATTGGTAGTTTGAGGCTTTATATCCCCACAATGGAGCCCTGGCCTGTGCAGTCTATCTCGCTCCCCAGCTTTTCCTCCCAGTTTATAAGCACTCAAATGAGGGACCGCCTGGTCCACCAGTCTCAGTGCCACTGGGTCCAGGTTGGCCAGCCGCCGGTTTCACTGAGTGTGCCGGCCGCTGGTCTCTCCGGGCAGCTGCAGCATTGCTGGTACAGCTCTACAAACCACAATCCCGCCGCGTGCTCTCTGCTTGGCTCTGCCCCGCTTACTGGTTTAGATGAACGTGTCTTCTTCAACTCCTTGGTTGTCGGACTTTCACACAGTTCGATTTTCTCTCAGTTCTGGTTGGTTTTTGTTTTTAAATTGTTATTTTCCCACTTTTGGTTGTTCGAGAAGGCATCTTGGCCGGAAGTCCTCTTCTTGCTGGTTTTAAGATTCTCTCTTTATCTTTAACCTTTTGGCATTTTAATTATGGTGTGTCTTGGAGTGGGCCTCTTTGCATCCATCTTGTTTGGCATTCTCTATGCGTTCTGGTTTTACATGTCTATTTCCTTAACCAAATTAACAAAGTTTTCTTGTTTTATTTTTTCAAATAGTTTTCCAATTTCTTGCTCTTTCTCTTCTACTTCTGGCACCCCGTTGATGCAAATGTTGGAACGCTGGAAGTGCTCCCAGAAGCTCCTTACACTATCCTCTTTTTTTTGGATTCTTTATTCTTCTTGTTGTTCTGATTGGTTGTTTTTTTTGCTGCCTTATGTTCTGAATCATTGATTTGATTCTTGGCTTCATCCACTCTACTGTTGTTCCCTTGTAAACTGTTCTTTATTTCAATTAGCGTATCCTTCATTTCTGACTGGATCTTTTTTATGCTGTTGACATCCTCACTAAGTTCCTTCAGCATTCTTATAACCAGTGTTTATAACTCTGCATCTTTAGATTGCTTATCTCCATTTTGTTTAGTTTTTTTATGCAGTATTTTTTAAAGATTTTTATTTATTTATTTTTATGGAGAGGGGAAGGAAGGGAGAAAAAGAGGGAGAGATACGTCGATGTGGGAGAGAAACATCACTCGGTTGCCTATCACAAATACCCAACTAGGGACCTGGCCCACAATCCAGCCATGAATCCTGTCTGGTATTTGAACCAACGACCTTTTGGTTCACAGGCTAGCGCTGAATCCACTGAGCTACACCGGCCTGGGCCAGAGTTTTGATCTGTTCTTTCATTTGGGCCATGTTTCTTTGTCTCCTCATTTTGGCAGCTTCCCTGTGTTTGTTTCTATGTATTAGGTAGAGTTGCTATGACTCCCTGTCTTGGTGGCATGGCCTAATGTAGTGGGTGTACTGTAGGGCCCAGTGGCACAGCCTCCCCTGTCACTCAAGCTGGGTACTGGAGGTGTGCCCTTTGTGTTGGCTGAGTACACCCTCCTTTTGTATTTGAGCCTTGATTGCTGTTGACAGGTCAATGGGAGGGATTTACCCAGGCCAGTCAGCTCCAAGGACTAGCTGTAACCACTGACCACCAACCATCTCACTTCGAGGAGGATCAGCTGTGCAGGGGCAGGGTGGTGGTTCTGCAATGGTCTGTAGCTGCCCACTGGCTCTGGGGTCTCCTGGGTGTTGCAGGCCAAGGTCAGCACTGGTGCTACACTGCATTAGTTATAAAGCAATCTGAAATGGCTGCTACTTGTGCTGGGATTGCAGATTCCGAGGTGAAGCCAAGCTATGAATCTAGATTGGCTGCTGTTGGTACCAGGCCTTTGAAAGATGTATAGGGGTTGGGAGCTCACTGAGGCTGGCTTTTGCTAGTTCGAGAGGGCTTAGGAAGTTGTGAAGCATGAGCCAAGACCAGCCATTCATATGGAAAAGTTACTGTGAACAGCTTGGGTAGGCCTGTAAGTTGGGTGGAATGGAGCCCCAGGGGATCTCCAGGGTGGGGCATACATTGTTAGCCAGGTTGATGGAGTTTCAGATATGGCACCTACCTGCTGGCTCTGTGGCTCTGTATGGGGAGGGTTCAGAAAAGGGACAGTGGCCTCTGCCCATCTTTCTGTCTGGGAGGAAGCTGTCCCCCAGCTCTTGCCATGATGCCAGACACTTGGTTCCTCCCTGTATTCCACTGGTGCCTTTCAAGCTGCTATCCCGGTGCTGGAGCTCAGAGGGAGTGAGTCTGAGTAGGTGAGTCTGTGTGTGGGTTCTTTAAGAGGAACTTTTTGGGGCTACAGAAGTGTCTTCCACCAAGGCAATCCCTGCTGATTTTTGTACCCAGGAGTTATGGGGACTTACCTTTCTGGCACTGGAACCCTAGGCTCAGGGGCCTGGTGTGGGGCTGGTATTCCTCACTCCCGAGATATCCCTCCTGAATGTTTATCCACCACACGTGGATGTGGGATGAGCCCGTTCTGTATCTCCACCTCTCCTACCAGTCTGGGTGGATGTGGTTTCTTTATTTTTGTAGTTGTCAGACTTTCATTTAACTCGAGTTCTGACGGTTCTGAGTGATGGTTTTTCTATAGTTTAGTTGTAATTTTGATGTCATTGTATGAGGAGGTGAACCAGGTTTACCTGTGCTGCCATCTCTACTGGAAGTTGTTCAAGGTCATCTTTTTAAACACTTTGATGATAAGTTCTTGAGAACCACTTAAGGACTGGCAAGGAAGAGCCACTTAGAGAGTAATGGCACTGACCTTTTGTGCAAAGCCTAAGGATTTGGAACAATGCACCTTGATGCAAGGACTCTGTTCAAATAGAAATTATTACTGAGAGATAAAATCTATTATCCTGCTTTGTGCTAGGTAGGTGTGTCCATCCCTTTGGCATCTCTGTGACACAATGGAAGAAGAAGAGTTGTCTTGGGCTACACATTAAATACACTGCAACATGTAATCACAAAAAAATCTAACGTTTTAAGTAAATTTATGATTTTGTGTTGGGCTGCATTCACAGCCATCCTGGGCTGCATGCGGCCCACAGGCCTTAGGTTGGACACCCCTTTTAGTGGCTTCTAAAACAGCCCTGAGTGGGGAATTAAGTTCTGTGGTGCCAGCTATATTTCTCTAAAGATAAACATTTTGTCTCTCAATAGATACTTTTTTATCGTTGGCTGGTTGCAATGTTTGACTTCATTGATCACAAGGAGAAAATTAACTTGCTCTATGGCTTCTTCTTTGCTTCATTGCAAGATGATGCACTGGTAAGTACATATTGAACATCATGCATCGATCAAATGGTATGTGCTTATATATTGACGTATCACATGTGCTTCAAAGTGCCACACAATGTTTTTTTTACTTATTTGAAAAGGTGCCAAACATAGAAAAGTGTAAAGAATAACATTACACCCTTGCACCTATCTCAGATGAACAAATATAATTTTTTACCATATTAGTTTTATATCTTCTTTCAAGGAAATAATACGGTACAAATAGAATTAACTCCACATTGGAGTTTTTTTTGCAGTGATTGCCATCTTTTCTCTTTTGAACCACTTCCATGGGATCCTTTGGGTCACTTATTCTACACTTTCTTTTTTAACTTTTTTTATAGGAGAGAGAGAAACATCAATTTGTTGTTTTACTTATTTATGTATTCATTGGTTGCTTCTTTTTTTTCTCCTTTAAATTTTATAATGGCCAGGAAATGATACAGAATAACTACCAAGTCACATAAGTTATCTTTTTGTTAACAGTTGTGATCCCGAAAAGAACTCTATCTCATCCGTTGTCATCTGGGCATGTAACTGAGCGTGGGCCATGGACCCCTCTTTACATGGTCCAGAAATAAAGGTGGCTGCTATGTTTGGCAGGCCTCAGATCTCCTTCTACCTCTGGAGAGGGTTCTGGTCTTGGTCTTGAGTGGTAGAGATTCTCCTGTAAAGGTCAATCTGTTTTCACTTTGGTGACCTTGGACAGCTTTCCCAGGTCAGGTTGTATCCAGCCCAGCTTGTCAGCACACACTTGTCAAACTTTGCCTGCTGTTTGCAACAGCAATGTAATAGCTACAGGCTGGAATAACCGATGCAGGTCCAGTATTCTGTAAAAGGTTCTGCACAATGATGTATCTGCCTGAAGAAGTCAAGAGCACACTTGTTGACTAGCTTGCATTCCTATAAGTAGCACTGTGGGTCTTTTTCTTCCCAGCGGCATAGCACGAACTCCTTGTTCGGTTTATTGCACTGAGCTCCATAGTGATGGTCTGCAGTTTTAAGCACAGCAGAACTGACTTCACCTCCTGTACTTTCAGATCCTCCAGAGTAGGCAGCTCTACATTTCCAGCATGATGTTGATAGCCCTGACTCTGACAAGGCAGGCACAGCTGTATCACCTCCATCTCCTTCATTGGTTGATTCTTGTATGTGCCCTGACTAGGGATCAAACCTGTAACTGTGATGTATCAGGATGACACTCTAACCAACTGAGCTACCTAGCCAGGGCAACATTTGCTTGATTAACAATGTAAAGTCCTCAGAATTAATGAGAGGATTGCTTTTTGTGCAATGCCAGTAGACTGATTTTTTACTAAATAGAATATTTACATTGACAACATTAATAACTAAGAAAACAATCTACTGTCCACCTGGAAGACTTTCAAGAACCATCTTCGCAGACCATGAGAACCACTCATTTAATGGAATTCTTCTTGCCTTTTGGGAACAGAGTTCATTCATTGATTTTATTTTTTTATTTTATTTTTCATGTATCAATCAAAATTTATTTTCTTGTTGTTTTTTCCTTTTATTGCTTTTTAAAAATATATATATTATTGATTATGCTATTATGGTTGTCCCACTTTTTCCCCACTTTATTCCCCTCCACCCTGCACACCCCTTCCCACCTCCATTCCTTCCCCCCTTAGTTCATGTCCATGGGTCATACATATAAGTTCTTTGGCTTCTCTATTTCCTGTACTCTTCTTAACCTCCCCCTGTCTATTTTCTACCTACCATTTAATGGTACTTATTCCCTGTACCTTTTCCCCCATTACCCCTCTCCCCACTGATAACCTTCCATGTGATCTCCGTTTCTGTGATTCTGTTCCTGTTCTACTTTTTGCTTAGTTTTTTTTTTTTTTTAGGTTCAGTTGTTGATAGTTGTTTCTTGTCATTTTACTGTTCATATTTTTGATCATCTTTTTCTTAGGCAAGTCCCTTTTCCATTTCATGTAATAAAGGCTTAGTGATGATGAACTCCTTTAACTTGACCTTATCTGGGAAGCACTTTATCTGCCCTTCCATTCTAAATGAAAGCTTTGCTGGATAGAGTAATCTTGAATGTAGGTCCTTGCCTTTCATGACCTTGAATACTTCTTTCCACCCCCTTCTTGCCTGCAAGGTTTCTTTTGAGAAATCAGCTCATAGTCTTATGGGCACTCCTTTGTAGTTAACTTTTCTCTTGCTGCTTTTAAGGTTCTCTCTTTGTCTTTAATCTTCGGTAATGTAATTATGGTGTGCCTTGGTGTGTGCTTCCTTGGGTCCAACTTCTTTGGGACTCTCTGAGCTTCCTGGACTTCCTGGAAGTTTATTTCTTTTGCCAGATTGGGGAAGTTCTACTTCATTATGTTTTCAAATAAGTTTTCCATTTCTTGATCTTCCTCTTCTTCTGTCACCCCTATGATTTGGACGTTGGAGTGCTTAAAGTTGTCCCAGAGGTTCCTAAGCCTCTCCTCATTGTTTTCAATTCTGTTTCTTCATTTTGTTCCTGTTGAGTGTTTATTTCTTCCTTTTGTTCCAAATAGTTGATTTGAGCCCTGGTTTCCTTCCCTTCACTGTTGGTTCCTTGTATATTTTGCTTTATTTCACTTTGTGTAGCCTTCATTTGTTCCTTCATTTTGCAACCAAGCTCAATCAATTCTGTGAGCGTCCTGATGACCAGTGTTTTGAACTCAGCATCAGATAGGTTGGCTACTTCTTCATCGCTTAGTTGTGTTTTTGGAGCTTTGATCTGTTCTTTCACTTGGGCCATTTTTTTTTTTGGTCTCTGCATGTCAGTTAAGTTGTAATGAGGTAGAGCCTTATGTATTCACCAGGGAGGGGCAACCCTCTTTCCTTGATTGTGGTGCTGTCTGTGAGAGAGGGATCAGAGATGGAACAATGCCACTCGCTTGCTCTGCTCTAGCCCCACTTTCCAATGAACTCTCCTGTGAGACTTGGAGTTTCTCCTACTTTCACAACTCCCACAGTATTTATAGCTAGAGGTTTTGAGTCTTTAGTTTTCTGGTGAGCCAGCCCTTCCTCTCCCAAGTGGACTGCCACCTTGCTGAGAGTCTTCTCAGTGCAACTGCCCATCTCCACCCACTCCTACCAGTCTGGATGAATGTTTCTTTAACTCCTTGGTTGTTGGAGTTCCATGCAGTTTGATATTCTGGCAATTCTGTTTTTTTATTGTTTTTAAATTGGTTGTTATCCTTCTTTTGGTTGTGTGAGGAAGAAAAGTTTTTATCTACGCCTACATCTTGTCTGGAACCCCCTTTCATCATTATTGCCAAAAATTTTTATTAAGCACCTACTATTTTCTGTACTTGTGCTGTCCAATATGGTAACCACTAATATTATATGATTAGTGAGCACTGGAAATGTGGCTAGACCAAACTAAAATGTGCTTGTAAGGGTGAAAAATACACCACTTTTATTCCCATTTTAGAGATGAGGAATCCGAGGCACAAAGAAGTCAAATAATTACCCAGGGTCACATGGCTAGAGTGAGGATTTATAGAAAATTATATCATTCCCATTTTAGAGATGAGACAGTTGAGACATGTTGAAGTTAAGTAGCTTTGCTAAGCTAAGCCACTTAGTAAGAGGCTGAGCCTCGAAGATATTTTAGTAGGAGAAAAGGTAAGTGCAATATGACAAATCCTGTGATAGTTTCCATAGGGTTCTATGGGGGTGTAGAGGAGAGGTATCAAAATAAGACTAGGGATCAGGGTTAGAGTTACAGAAATATGTTTTCAACAAGAAGAGTGATACCCCTCCTGACAATAAGCAAAAAGGATGGGTGTTGGTGCTAATAAATTTTTGGGTTAGTAAGTGACACAATTGAGGGAATTCTTGACTAGTGTGGTCTTGGTGATTTTTCAATTTTTCAATAAAGTAGGAGGCAAGATCTTCTGTTGAGAATAAGGAGGGGAAAACAATATCATGTTTGAGGAGAGAGTGTAAATTTCGAAATAGTACCTGATGGAAATGGGAATAGTAGATGATTAAAGATGCAGAAGTTTTGAAAGCCAAGATGAGGTTAGACAGAGAGGAGAGTGGAGGGGACTGTTGGGAGAAGGGTTTGCAGGAACTACTATAAAGGACACATGGACAAAACCAAGGGGGAGGGTGGAAACAAGGGATGGAGGTGGGTTTGGATGGGATGGGGGAGAGGAGAGGAGAAAATGCAGACAACCGTAATTGAACAACAATAAAGTTATTTTAAAATAAAAAAATAGATGAGGTTAAAGAGCATGAATTTGTGATGTTGCTAATATGTGAGGGTAGGTAATCTCTCCAGGGTCAGACGAGAAGTCAAGAGGTTATTGAGATGATGGACCAGGGGATCTAGAGAGAAAAGGGGGAGAAGGTAAAGATGGAAGATGGCAGATCGGGAGCCCACACACCTAAGGTTTGGGATGCCTTGGTGGCATTCAAGATGTGTATCGGGATTAAAAGCTGGAGTAGTGATAGGAAGTTGTAGTGTTGGAGTTGAAGATTTCGAGAGGCAGTGATTCAGTGTGCTGACAACGTTCCGTATAACCATTGTGTGGATTATTTAAGTAGAGTAAGGGAGTGAAAGTTATTTGAATTGAAATTTTCTATATCCTTGTAGACTTATTGTCATCACTGCCCATCTATTACTGAATGAGGTTTCTTTAAAAATCTCCAACTATGAAGGCAAAATTGTCAGTTTTCCCTAAAGTTCTGCCAATTTCTGCTACACATATTTTGAGTCTATTAGGTGTATGCACAATTGTAGTTTTCATATTGTCCTGATGAATCAAACCTTTTATCATGTAGTAACCTTTTGTTGTTAGAAATGCTATTTGTGAGACTTCCAGCCAAGATGAAGGCATAGGTAGACACACTGTGCCTCCTCGCACAACCAAAAGAAGGACAACAACAAATTTAAAAACAAAAAACAACCAGAACTGACAGTAAATTGAACTGTATAGAAATCCGACAACCAAAGAGTTAAAGAAGAAACACTCATCCAGACCAGTAGGAGGGTTGGAGAGGGGCTGCTGGGTGGAGAGGACTTGTGGCAAGGCAGTGGCCGGTGGACTGGGTGAAGAGGTGGCTTTCGGCCCGGCTGGTGGAGCTCAGTGGATTGAGCGCGGGCTGGGAACCAGAGGGTCTCATCAAGACCCGGTTTGATTCCCAGTCGGGGCACATGCCTGGGTTGCGGGCCAGGTCCCCAGTGAGGGCCATGTGAGAGGCAACCATACATTGCTGTTTCTCTCCCTCTATTTCTCCCTCCCTTCCCCTCTCTCTAAAATTAAATAAATAAAATCTTAAAAAAAAAGAGGTGGCTTGCGGATTGCGAAGTCCCACATTAGTGTGCAGATAAACGAGGAGGAACAACTGGGGAACGAGATAGACCACCCAAACCAGGGTTCCAGTACAGGAAAATAAAGCCTCAAAGCCTCTGACTGAAAACTGTCGGGGTTGAGGTGGCAGCAGGAGAAACTCCCAGCCTCACAGGAGAGTTTGTTGGAGAGACCCACAGGGTCCTAGAATGTACACAAACCCACCCACCTGGGAATCAGCACCAGAAGGGCCCAATTTGATTGTGCATAGCCAGGGAAGTAACTGAAAATCGGCAGAGAGTGGTGCAAGTGGCACTGTTCCCCTCGGATCCCTCCTCCACATACAGCCTCATAACGCAGCTACATGGGTTGCCCTGTCCTGGTGAACACCTAAGGCTTTGCCCCTTACTACATAACAGGCACACCGAGACAAAAAAAAAAAAATTGCCCAAATGAAAGAACAGTTCAAAGCTCCAGAAAAAATACAACTAAGCAATGAAGAGAGAGCCAACCTATCCGATGCACAGTTCAGAACACTGGTTATCAAGATGCTCCAGGAATTCACTGGGTAATTCAACAGCATAAAACAGACCCAAGCAGCAATGAAGATTGCATTATGTGAAATAAAGAAAAATCTACAGGAACCAACAGTGACAGGAAGGAAACCAGGACAAAGATCAATTGTTTGGAGCAGAAGGAAGAAATATTCAACCGGAACAGAATGAAGAAACAAGAATTCAAAAAAATGTGAGGCTTAGGAACCTCCGGGGCATCCTTAAATGTTCCAACAACTGAATCATAGGGATGCCAGAAGGAAAAGAGAAAGACCAAGAAATCAAAAACTTACTTGAACAAATAATGAAGGAGAACTCCCCAATCTGGAAAAGGAAGTAGATTTCCAGAAAGTCCAGGAAACTCAGAGAGTCCCAAAGAAATTGGACCCAAGGAGGAATATACCAAGGCACATCATAATTACATTAGCCAAGATTCAAGATAAGAAGAGAATCCTAAAAGCAGCAAGAGAAAAGGAGAGGGTTACCTACAAAGGAGTGCCCATAATCAGCTGATTTCTCAAAAGAAACCTTGCAGGCAAGAAGGGGCTGGAAAGAAGTATTCAAAGTCGTGAAAGGCAAGGGCCTACATTTAAGATTACTCTATCTAGCAAAGCTTTCATTTAGAATGGAAGGGCAGATAAAGTGCTGCCCAGATAAGGTCAAGTTGAAGGAGTTCATCATCACCCAGCCCTTATTATATTAAATGTTAAAGGGACTTATCTAAGAAAAAGATGATCAAAAATATGAACAGTAAAATGACAACAAACACAGCTATTAACAGCTGAACCTAAAAATGTAAAATAAAAACAAACTAAGCAAACAAGAACAGGAACAGAATCACAGAAATGGAAATCACAAGGAGGATTATCAGTGGGGGAGTGGGAGAGGGAGGGGGGAAAAGGTACAGAGAACAAGTAGCATAAATGGTAGGTAGAAAATAGACAGGGGGAGGGTAAGAATAGTATAGGAAATGTAGAAGCCAAAGAACCTACACGTATAACCCATGGACATGAATTATAGGGGGGATTGCGCGTGGGAGAGGGTGTGCAGGATAGAGGGGAATAATGGGGGGAAATGGGACAACTGTAATAGTATAATCAATAAAATATATTTTGAAAAAAATGCTTTTTGTTATAGTCTATTTTGTCTGATACTGACATTGCTACTATGGCTTTATTTGGCTAGTAGTTGCTTGATATATTTCTGTCTTTGGGTTTTTTTTTTAATTACTTTATTCTTCTTCAATTACAGTTGTCTGCATTTTCTCCCCTCCCCTCCTGTCTACCCCACCCAACCCCACCTCCCTCCCTTGCTTCCACCCACCCCCTTGGTTTTGTCCATGTGTCCTTTGTAGTAGTCCCTGAAAACCCTTCTTTCCACAATCCCCTCTCCCCTCCCCTCTGGCTATTGTTAAATTGTTCTTAATTTCAATGTCTCTCGCTATATTTTGCTTGCTTTTTTCTTTTGTTGCTTATGTTCCAGTTAAAGGTGAGATCATATGGTATTTGTCCCTCACCTCCTGGCTCATTTCGCTTAGCATAATGCTCTCCAGTTCGATCCATGCTGTTGCAAAGGTTATAAGCCCCTTCTTTCTCTCTGCTGTGTAGAATTCCATTGTGTAAATGTACCATAGTTTCTTGATCCACTCATTTGCTGATGAGCACTTGGGTTGCTTCCAGCACTTGGCTATTGTAAATTGTGCTGCTATGAACATTGGCCTGCATAGGTCCTTTTGAATTAGTGTTTCAGGATTCTTAGGGAATAATCCCAGCAGTGGAATTGCTGGGTCAAAGGCAATTCCATTTTTAGTTTTTTGAGGAAATTCTATACTGTTGCCACAGTGGCTGCACTGGTTTGCACTCACACCAACAATGTACTAGGGTTCCCTTTTCACCAAATCCTCAACAGCACTTGTTTGTTGATTTGTTTATGATGCCCATTCTGACTGGTAGGAGGTGGTATCTCATTGTGGTTTTAATTTGCGTCTCTGATGGCTAGCGATGATGAGCATCTTTTGATATGTTTCTGGGCCCTCTGTATGTCCTCCTTGGAGAAGTGTCTATTCAAGTCTTTTGCCCATTTTTTAATTGGGTTTTTTGTCTTCTTGGAGTGGAGTTGTATGGGTTCTTTATATATTTTGGAGATCAAACCCTTGTCTGAGGTATCATTGGCAAATATGTTTTCCCATACGGTTGGTTCTCTTTTTATTTTAATACTGTTTTCTTTAGCCATGCAAAATCTTTTTATTTAAAAAAATAATTTTTCCCCACCTGTCTTAGATGCCTCTTTTAAATAGCATATAACTAGATTTTATTTTTTTAAGTCCTATTTGATGATATTTTGCTTTTTCCTGGAGAATTAGTTTATTTACTTTTGGAGTGATTATTGATATAATAGAAAGAAGTTCAAATATCTTATTTTGAACTTTCAGAATCATCTATTTTCTTTTTAAAAAAGATTTTATTTATTTATTTTTATAGAGAGGTAAAAGGAGGGAGAAAGAAAGGGAGAGAAACATTAATGTGTGGTTGCCTTTCGCATGCCCTCAACTCAGGACCTGGCCCACAACCCAGGCATGTGCCCTGACTGGCATCAAACTGACGACCTTCTATTTCACAGTCCAGCACTCAGTTCACTGAGCCACACCAGCCAGTAGTGATCTACTATTTTCTGATACTTTCCCTGTGTCTGTCTTATTTTGGATTGATTGTAGTTTTCCTCCTATTCTAGTTTGGACATTAACACATTATGTGTGTGTTCTTTAGGTGTTATTGTACCTATTTTAACATGCAAATATGGGAGTATAATGTAAAATATAAAACAGTCTCAGTCTTTTTACTATTTTTTCTTTTTCAGAAAAATATTTATGTTTTATAAAATATATCAGTTATGACCCTGGCTGGTGTGGCTTAGTGGATTGAGCTCTGTCCTGAGAACCAAAGGGTCGCTGGTTTGATTTCCAGTCAGGGCACATACCCGGGTTATGGGCCAGGTCTCCAGTAGGGTGCACACTAGAGGCAACCACACACTGATGTTTCTCTGCCTCTCTTTCTCCCTCCCTTCCCTTCTGTCTAAAAACAAAATCAATAAGTAAATAATAAATAAAAATTTTAAAAATGTATATGAGTTATGTGATGATATTATTTTGATGAATTAAACATTAAAATTTTTTCTGTTTTAATTTTTAATGTTTTTTACTTAAAGTCTAAAGGTAACCATTATCTTTATCTTCATCTTGAGTGATACAAGGACCTTAGAGTGCTTTAATTATGACCAGACCCTTCTCTAATCTGAGTTAATCTAATCTGTGTTATTTTCTGATTTTATTTCTTGCTCCTTCTTCATCCTCCTCTACATACACATAAAGTAGATATTATTCTTATCTTCATAGTTGATGTTTGCTTATATTTGCCTACATATTTACCAGTATCTTTGCATCTCAAACCTTCAATCTGGCTCATTTTCCTTTTTCTAAAAAGCTTAACCTTTAAAATATTCTTTCAGTGAGAATCCTTTGATGCTAAACTCTCTGTCTTTGTCTGAAAATGTCTTTACTATGTCCTTGTTCTTGAAAATTGGTTTTGCTGTGTACAGAGCTCTGGGGTGACAGTTAAATTTCTTAGAACATTAGCTGTGTTACTCCACAGGTGTCTTTCCATTGTTAAATCAGTCTAATTTTAATCTGCCATTCCTTCTTTTCTGTCTGGATACTTTTTTAAAAACAGCTTTGTTGTGGTATATTTCACATACAATAAAATACATTCTAGTAACATATAAAATCCACTGCTTTTTAGTATGTTCACAAATATGTGCAACTATGAGCATAGTAAATTTTAGAACATTTTAATCACCACAGAAATCCCATACATTTTATCTGTCACCCCCTAGCTTACTATTTAGGGGTTCCTAAGGAACTCCTAGTCTGTTTTTTGTCTTTAGAGATTTACCTATTTTGCAAATTTCATATAAATAGAATTATAATATGTGATCTTTTATGGCTGATTTATTTTACTTAGCGTAATTTTTTCAAGGTTTTATCCATGTTGTAGCATGTAGAAGCACTTCATTTTTTAACCTCTTACGTTTTTTCTGTAACATCAGATTTATCACTTTAAATATTTTTAAGTGTATAATTCATTGGCATCAGGAACATTCACGGTGTTGTAATGTCACTACTCTTTCTGGAACTCACTGCTCTAAAGAGAAACTATCTATCAATTCATCAATAACTCCACATTCATTGTCTTCCCTGCCCCTGGTACCTTCTAATCGACTTTTTGTCTCTATGAAATTGCCTACTTTAGGTACCTCTTATAAACTGAATCATACAATAGTTGTCCTTATGTCTGGCTTCTTTCACTTACCATAATATCTTCAAGGCTCATCCATGTTTTAGCATGTATTGGAACTTCATTTTTATGGCTGAATAATGTTCCATTGTATGAATATGCCAGACTTTGATTATTCATTCATCTGTTGATGGATTCTTGGATTATTTCCAGTTTTTGGTTAAGATCAATAGTGCTGCAATGAACATTGGTGTACAAGTATATGTTCAAGTCCCCATTTTGAATTCTTTTGGATATATACCTAGGAATGGAATTGCTTTATCATATGGTAATTCTATGTTTAGCATTTTGAGGAGCCACCATACTGTTTTCCACGGTGGCTGTACCATTTTACCTTCCTACCAGTAGTGTACAAGGGTTCCAATTTCAACACATCCTCACCAATACTTATTTATCTTGACTTTCTTTCTCATTATCTCCATCCTAGTGAGTATACAGTGGTATTTCATTGTGGTTTTGATTTGCATTTCTCTGATAATTACTGATGTTAAACATCTTTTCACGTGCTTATTGGATATTTATATATCTTCTTTGGAGAAATGTCTGTTCAGATCCTTTGCTAATTTTTAAATTGGATTAATTGTCTTTTTATTATTGGGTCTTACTATTATTATTTTAGATATAAGTCCCTTATAGATATGTGATTTCTCTGGGAGGTACAATGAGGCTAGAACCACATTTAATTCTTCAATTGATATTTTCTTGGTCATATCACTAGTGTAAATCAAACTGCAAACCTACATAGGGCCTAGCTTGTGGTTTATAAATTCTTGGGAGAAGCTTGTCCTGTGGTACACAAGAGTGTATTAACGATGACTGGTATGTGTTTGACTCTCCCTTACTTTAAAAAAAATTCTTTATTGATATTTTTGGAGAGAAGGGAAGGGACAGAGAGAGGGGGGCAGGAGGGGAGAAACATTGATGAGTGGCTTCTCATATGCACCTGAACTGAAGATCAGACCTGCAACCTAGGCATGTTTGAAAAAGTATAAATATTTGTTCTATATCCGTGAAATATGTCATTGGTATTTCAATAGGGATTGTGTTGAATCTATAAATTGCTTTCGTAGTATGGACATTTTAATGAGGTTAATTCTTCCTATCCATGAAGATGGTATGTGCTTCCACTTATTTGTGTCTTCTTCAATTCCTTTCATCAGTGTTCTGTAGATTTCTGAGGACAGATCTTTTACCTCATTGGTTAGGGGTATTCCTATGTACTTTATTTTTCTTGTTGCTATATCAGATGGGATTTTTTTCCTGATTTCTGTTTCTGATATTTCATTTTTGGTATACAAAAATGCCTTCAATTTCTGAATATTGACTTTTGTTCCTGCTGTTTTGCCAAATTCACTTATTAGGTCGACCACTTTTTTGGTGGGCTCTACAGGGTTGTTTATGTATATTATAATGTCATCTGCAAACAGTGACAGCTTTACTTCCTTCTTTCTAATTTGGATTCCTTTTATTTATTTTTTCTTGTCTGATTGCTGTGGCTAGGATTTCTAATAATATGTTGAATAGAAGTGGTGAAAGCAGACAATGTTGTCTTGTTCCTGATCTTAGTGAGGAAACTTTTATTATTTGCCCATTCAGTATGATGTTGGATGTAGGTTCCTTGTATATGGCCTTTATTATGTTGAGGTATGCTCCCTCTACTCTCACTGTACTGAGTGTTTTTATCAAAAATGGGTGCTGTACTTTATCAAATGCTTTTTCCACATCTATTGATATGATTGACATGTGGTTTTTGTCTTTCCTTTTGTTTATGTGATGTATTACATATATTGATTTAGAATATTGTACCATCCTTGCATCCCTGGAATGAATCCCACTTGATCATGGCGTATGACCTTTTTAATGTATTGCTGGCTGGGGTTTCCCAAAATTTTGTTGAAGATTTTAGCATCTATGTTTATCAGAGATATTGGCCTGTAGTTTTCTTTATTTGGTTTTGGGATTAGGCTGATGCTAGCTTCACTGAAAGAACTTGGGAGTCTTCCCTTTTCTTCAATTTTTTGGAATAGTCTGAGAAGGATAGGGGTTAGGTCTTCCTTAATTATTTTGTAGAATTCTCCTGTGAGACTGTCAGCTCCAGGGCTTTTGTGTGCCAGGAGTTTTTTGATTACTGCTTTAATTTCACTAGCTGTTATCAGTTTGTTCAGGCTTTCTGCTTCTTCATCAGTTTTGTACGTTTATATGTTTCTAGAAATTTGTCCATTTCACCCAGGTTTTCAACTTTCTTGGCATATCGTTATTCATAGTAATTTCTTACACTCCTTTGTATTTCTGTGGTATTGGTTGTAATTTCTTCTCTTTCATTTCTGATTTTATTTATTTGCGTCCTCTCTTTTTTTCTTGATGAATCTGGTTAAAGGCTTCTTGATTTTGTTTATCTTTTGAAGGAACCAGCTCCTGAATTTATTGATCCTTTGAGTTGTTCTTGTAGTCTCTATGTTATAATTCTGCTCTGATCTTGATTATTTCTGTTTTTGTACTCCCTCTGAGCTTTTTTGTTGTTGTTCCTCCAGTTCTTGAACATGTAGGGTTAGGTTGTTTATTTGAAATGCTTCTGTCTTTTTTAGGTAGGCCTATATTGCTATGAGCTTCCCTCCCAGGACTGCCATCACTGTGTCCTATAGGTTTTGGGCTGTTGTGTGTTCATTTTCATTTGTTTCCAGAAACTTTTTCATTTTTTTCTTGATGTCGTTGTTCACCCATTCATTGTTTAATAATATTTTGTTCAGTCTCCATGAATTTGACTGTTTTTTAATTTTTTCCCTTGATGTTGCTTTCTAGTTTCAAGCCCTTGTAGTCCAAGAAAATGCTTGGTATGATTTCAATTTTCTTGAATTTGTTGAGGCTTGTTTTGTATCCTGTCATGTGGTCTATCTTTGAAAATGTTCCATGTGCATTTGAAACGAATGTGTATTTTGCTTCTTTGGGATGAAAGAATATATATATATATATATATATATATATATAAAGTCCATTTGACCTAGGGTGTTTTTCAGTGCCACAATATCCTTGTTAATTCTTTATTTGGAAGATCTATCCATTGTTGATAGTGGCCTGTTAAAATCTCCTACTATATGAGTGTTACTGTCTATATCATTCTTGAAGTCCTCCAAGAATTCTTTATTTATTTGGGTGCCCCTATGTTGGGTGCATGTATGTTTCCAATGTTTATGTCTTCTTGATGAATTCTTCCCTTCAGTGTTCTGAAGTGACCTTTACTGTTTCTGTTTATGGACTTTGTTTTGAAGTCTATTTTTGTCTGATATAAATATTGCTATCCTGGCCTTTTTTTTTTTTCTGTCCATTTACTTGGAATATTTTTTTCCAACCCTTCACTTTCAGTCTGTGTAGATCTTTTGTTCTGAGGTGGTTCTTTTATAGGCAGCATACGTGCGGGTCATGTTTTCTTATCCATTCTGCTACCCTATGTCTTTTGATTAGAAGATTTAAACCATTTACATTTAAGGTTATTATTGGTGGGTATTTATTCATTGCCAGTTTTCCCCTTTGTACCTGTTCTTTCTCTCTCTCACACTTTTTTTCTTCATCTTTTTAAAGCAGTCTCTTTAGCATGTTTTGCAATGCTGGTTTGGTGGAGGTGTATTCTAGCCTTCTTTTATCTGGGAAACTCCTATTTTCCCTTCCATTTTAAATGAGAGCCTTGCTGGGTAGAGTAATCTTGGTTGTAGGCCTTTGCTTTTCATTCCTTGGAATATTTCTTGCCATTTCCTTCTGGCTTGTAACGTTTCTGTTGAGAAATCAGCTCCTAGTCTTATCGGAGCTCCCTTGCATGGTACTATCTGTTTCTCCATTGCTGCCTTTAAGATTCTCTCTTTATTTTTAACATTTGGCATTTTAATTATGATGTGTCTTGGAGTGGGCATCTTTGTGTTCATCTTTATTGGGACCCTCTGTGCTTCCTGGACTTGGGTGACTTTTTTCCTCTCCAAGTTAGGGAAGTTTTCTGTCATTACTTTTTCAAGCAGGTTTTCTATCCCTTGGTCCTCTTCTTCTCCTTCCCATATCCCTATGATATGAACATTGTTATCTTTTTTTAAAAGATTTTATTTATTTATTATTAGAGGAGAAGGGAGGGAGACAGAGAGGGAGAGAAATAAGAATGTATGGTTGCTCCTCACATGTCCCTCACTGGGGACCTGGCCTGCACCCCAGGCATGTGCCCTGACTGGGAATCGAACTGGGACCCTCTGGTTCCCAGCTCGCACTAAATCCACTGAGCTACACCAGCCAGGGCGAACATTATTATCTTTCATGTTGTCCTTCTGTTCCCTTAACTCCTCTTTGTTCTTTTTGAGTCTTTTTTCATTTTGTTGCTCTGTCTGGGAATTTTTTTCTACCTTACCCTCCAGCTTTGAGATTCGATTCAGTACTTCATCTAACTTGCTTTTGATTCATTCTGCTGTGTTCTTCATTTCTGATATTATATTTTTCATTTCTTCCTGTCTCTAATTAATAGTTTTAATGTCCTTTTTCATTCTGGAGTAGTTTGCAGTAAACTCCTTGAAGTTTTCCTGGAGTTCTTTGAAGTTCTCAGTGATCTCCTTGAGCATCTTTATGACTATTATTTTGAACTAGGGGTCTGATAGTTTGGTTGCCTCAATTTTGTTCAGCAGTCTTTTTTAGAATTCCTTTTTTCCTTATGATTGGGGGTTGTTGCTTTGTTTCCCCATTTTAGGTTCCTCTTGTTTGTTTCTACGTCTTAGATTGACCGGTTTTGACTCTCCATCTTTGTCTTGTCATCTTCTGTGGTAGGAGAGCTGTTTGACTCAATGGTGCAGTCTCCTTTATCACCTGTGTTTGATGCTATTGCACTGCCCTTTATGCCCTTTATATGGTTGTATTTGGGTTTTGGTTATTGTTGGGTCGTTCTTTGGTGGGGTCTTACCTCCGGCTCACTAACTGACAGTCATTCAGCCTTCTATGTCTTGTATACTCTTGTAGAGGTGCTGCCAGAACAGCAAACATCCTAGGAAACAGACCCTAGCAAAGATATCCTCCACCCACAGTTACACTATCAACAGCCAATGTGCCAATATTAATAACAGCGTAATGTGATTAAGACTATTGTAAGAAAGAAAAAATGAATACGACATGACTAACTGAAAGAAAAGAGATTTTGTGAGGGTAGAGAGAGGTGTAATAATTAGAGTAGGGAATAGAGACAAGGCAAAGTGGAAAAGAAAATAAATTTTACTTCATATCTTAAAAAATAGGGGGGGAAGTGTAATGAGGTAAGAAAGGAGAAATGTGTAGTATTAGGTTAAAACCAAAATCTAAAGAAAAAAAAATATATATGTATTTGTATATATCTAGTGAGAAAAAACCACCACCACCACAACAAAAAAAGTATACACTTATATATAAAAAGCAATATGGTCTTAATTGCAGAAAAATCTCCACCACAGAAACATCAACAACCAGTGAGCTAAGATTTATATAGGTGGGATGGGAATCGGAATGAGAGGGTACAAGGAAAGAGAGAAGAGCTTAAGAGATGTTTAGAGGAAAGAGAAATTATTTTGAGAGGATAGAGGGAGAAGTAATACTAAGAGTGTGGGATGAAAACTTAGCTAAGACAGGGAAAAAATTGATGTTTAAAGTAAGAAAGGGAATGGCAGAAGGAAGACAAGAATGGGGTAGGAGAGGGGAATGGTGAAATTTGAGATTTGAAATATAAAGGTACTCACTATCTAGAAATAAGGTAAAGAACTGTGGCAACAGCCACCTTATCCACTACCTATGAGCAAAGATTAATAAAGGTGGAGAGAGAACACGGGTATTTTGAGAGTGGGAAAAAGAATGTGAGATGACCAGTGACAAAGAAATGGTTTTTACAGGCTGGATGGGGGAGAAATAGTAAGGGCGCAAAATGGAAACAAGTTGTAGCAAGAGAGAAAACAAAAATAAGAAGAAAGAAGAAGGTGAAAAGTGGTAAAAGAAAGGAGGAGCAAAATATGAGAATTGAAATAAACTATAATATCATATCTAGTGACTCAATATATACAAACTTGAAGGACAAGAAATGAATGTTAAAAAACTATGCAGGATGCCCTGGCTGGAGTGGCTCAGTGGATTGAGCACCAGCCTTTGAACCAAAGGGTTACTGGTTCAATTCCCAGTCAGGTCACATGCCTGGGTTGCAGGCCAGGTCCCCAGTAGGGTGCGCACGAGAGGCAACCACACATTTATGTTTATCTCACTCTCTTTCTTCCTCCCTTCCCCTCTCTTTAAAAAAAATAAGTCTTTAAAAAAAACTATGCAGGAGAGAAAATATTGCAAATCATGGAGAAGACCACAGTGGGTTTTGTCTTGGTAGCATCTAGTATTTACCACTGATTTTTTTCTTTCTGGAACCACATCTGGTGATGTCAGATACTGTCCCAACTGGCCTTAGGCAGCCTGTTGGAGACTTCCAGGGTCTACTGTCTTTGGCTCCTTCAGTTGTTAATCTAGTCACTCTGTACTCAGCAGTCAGGCTTAAACACCATAGGGTGTAGTACTGTAATTCCTGTGGGCTGGGCTGTTGCTTCCCCTCAGGCTGACGCCACTCAGAGAGGGTTGCTCGAATATGGCTCCGGCAGTATGGGTGATGACTCAGCACTAGGATCCTGGCAGCTGCTCTCTCAGTTCTCTCCCCAAAGCCACCATCTCCAGTCTCTCCTCAAGCATCTTCAGTCCACTATGCCCTCCTTTTGCTGGTGCCCAGGGTAAGTAGCTGCAAATGAAAATTTATGCGTTGGCCCTTTAAAGGCTCTCTGTGTCTCCAGCTGTCTATCCCTGCCTAAGAGAAACCCTGCTGTTTTTCACAGCTCTTACCTAGGTACTTTTCAGGCTCTGGTGCTCTAGGCTGGGGAGCCCAGCTTGGCATTTAGACCCCACACTTCTCAGTGGGATTCCCCCAGCTGGTGAAATATTCATCCAGAACTTCAGCTGCTGCCTATGGGTACCCAGCCAGCCCTCTCACATCTCCTCCACACACTATGTACCAGTCACATTGTAGTGGGTTTTTTCTTTTTTTTTTTTTTTTTGGTTCCTTATGTTCCAAATCGTTGATTTGATTCTCAGCTTCATCTACTCTACTGTTGTTTCCCTGTAAATTGTTCTTTAATTAATGTATCCTTCATTTCTGACTGGATCATTTTTATGCTGTTGTTCTCACTATGTTCCTTGAGCATCCTTATAACCAATGTTTTGAACTCTGCATCGGATAGATTGCTTATCTCCTTTTTGTTTAGTTCTTTTCTGGAGTTTTGATTAGTTCTTTCATTTGGGTCACAGTTCTTTGTCTTCTCATTTTGGTTGCTTCCCTGTGTTTGTTTCTATGTATTAGGTAAAGCTGCTATGACTGCCTGTCTTGGTAGTGTGGCCTAATGTAGTAAGTGTCCTGTAGGGTCCAGTGGCTCAGCCTCTCCTATCACCCAAGCTGGATATTCAAGGGGTATCCCTCGTGTGGGCTAAGTACTCTCTTCTCTTGTAGTAGAGTCTTAATTGCTCTTCTCAGGTCAACGGGAGGGATTTACCCATGCCAGTCAGGTGCCAGGACTGCCTGTGACTACTGACCACCAACCATCTCACTCAGAGGAGGATCAGCTATGCAGGGGCAGGGTGATGGTTCTGAGACATCGTCTGTAGTTGTCCTCTGGGTGGACTGGCTCTGGGGTTTGCCAGATGTCACAGGCCAGGGTCAGCACTGGGGCCGCACTGCATGAGTTACAAAGCAATCTGAGATTGCTCCTGTTTGTATTGGGCATGGAGATTCCCAGTCAAAGACAAGCTATGGATCTAGTCTGGCTGCTCCTGCTAGTGCCAGGCCTGTGGCCATTTAGCAAGAGGTACAAGGATGGGAGTGGCCCATAATTTGGGTGGGTTGGAGCCTCAGGTAAACTCTAGGGTGGGGAAAACAGTGTAAGCCACATTGATGGAGTCTCAAGTATGGCTCCTGCCTGCTAGTTCTGTGGCTGTGAGGGGGTAGGGCTCAAAATAGGCACAGTGGCTTCTGCCCTCCTTTCTTTCTGAGAGAGAGCTCTTCCTCAGTACGTGCCCTGATGCCAGACACTTCATCTCCTCCCCATATACATTGGTGCCCTTCAAGCTGCTATTCTGTTGCTGGAGTTGAGGGAGTGCATCTGCACAAGTTCAGCATGAGTCCTTTAATAGCAACTGCCAATGAGTCCAGTAGTTTTTCACCGACTCCAATTCTGTTCGTTTCTGCAGCTAGAAATTGTGGGGCTTCTCTTCCTGGCACTGTTACCATGAACTAGGGGGCCTGGTACCCCGCGTGCCTGGGATATCCCTCCCAGATTTTCACTAAATGTGGGTGTGGGACCCGCCCATTCTGCATCTCTGTCTCCTACTTTTCTGGATTGATGTAGTTTCTTTGTTCTGTAGTTGTCAGACTTCCATTAAACTTGATGATTCTGAGTGATCTTTGGTGTGTAGTTTAGTTTTAATTTTGATGTGGTTCAGCGAGGAAGCGAGTTGTGTTTACCTATGCCACCGTCTTGACTGGAGGTCCCGATTTCTGACTGTTCTGAATGACGGTTGTTTTATAGTTTAGTTTTAATTTTGATGGAGTTTTGTGAGGAGGTGGCTCGTAATTTGTTTACCCATGCCACCATCTTGAGTGGGAGTCCCTCTTTTTTTTCCTGTCTTTTAAAAAATACTTATTGGAGCATAATATATATACAGAAAATTGGCTGTATCTTAAGTTTGCAGCTTAATGAATTTTTTAAAAGATTTTATTTATTTTCAGAGAGAGGAGAAGGGAGGGAAAAAGAGCAATGTATGGTTGCCTCTCACATGGCCCTCATCGGGGACCTGGTCCGCAACCCAGGCATGTGCCCCGACTGGGAATCGAACCGGGACCCTCTGGTTCCCAGCCCGCGCTCAATCCACTGAGCTACACCAGCCTGGCAGCTTAATGAATTTTTATAAACTGAAAACATTTGTGCAAATATCCCCCACATCAAGAAATTGGGAGCCTAACTTTTAAAAGCACTCCTTCAGAAAACCCATTTTCATATAATTTGATGGAAACCTAACTCTGGTTTGAGTCAGATATAGTAGTTAGCTATTTTCTAGAAAGGCAACTGTGAAGTCTTAGGCACATATGAGTTTTTCCTTTCTAGATGTGATTAACAGAGAATGTCAGATTTTCTATGCTGTTGGTGCCTAGGGGAAGTGATTGTGTGAGACTCGTTTCATACCCAGCGTGTTAAATAGTGTTACTAGTGGTTTATATTTTAAGAATGTGAAATAATGAGAGAGAAACATCGATCAGTTGCCTGTTATATGTGTGCCAACCAGGGTCCTAACCCACAACCTAGGCTCAAGCCCTGACTAGGAATCCAAGCGGCAGACCTTTTGCTTTGCAGGACTACTCTCAACCAACTGAGCCACACTGGTTAGGACAAGATAATGAGTTGTGTTTTTTTACATGAAAGTTATTATATTTTGTGTCAAATATGGCAGATGTGGTCATAATATGTATTCATCCCTTTAAAAAAGAATTCCTTATCTAAGTTCATTCGTCTTACCAGTATGTTCAGAGTCTTTCTCAATCTATTGCTAAGTAGAATGGAGGCAATATGGACTGTCATAGTTTAGACTTTAGAGTCATGACTACCAAAATACAAGTTTGTTTTTAAAAAGTCTGCTTTTGTTACCTTCTCTAGTTCCATTAAATGGTTTATTTTTCAGTTTCCTAACATCTGGAGCAGTTGTTGGCAAATTTTTTCTTAAAGGACTAGATAGTAAATATTTAGGCTTGAGGGCCATACTGTCTCTGTCACAACTGCTCACTCTGCTGATGTAGTAAAAGCAGCTGCATAGGCAGTACATAAAGGAATAAGTATGGCTGTGTTCCAATAAAATTGACTTACAAAAGCAGATTTGTTGACTCCTGATCTAGTATAAAACCTCAACAAATGGACACTCAAAATGAAATGGTATAAGGGAACCAATCATTTAGTAATTTAAGTAACGGATTTATTGATTGTGTGCTATTTGCTAAACCTAGAGCTAAATGGTAAATTAAATTATGGTATTATATTTACTCATTGCAATATTAAGATAATTGGAAATGATATTTTGAAGACCAAACAACATGTGGAAATGCTTTTAAGTGGGAATTCAGGATTAAAGTTTTAAGTTTGTATGTTAATAAATATGGACTTCTAGAAGTTGTTTATGAATTTTTGTTAGGTAGAAGTTTTTCTGTTTTTCAACTGCAGTGTTTTATATCTTAAAAATAAATTGAAAATTCCATCACAGGATACCAATTAAAACTTGTTTTTTTTTATCACCCTGGCTGTGTGGCTCTGTGGACTGAAGCTTGCGAACCAAAGGGTTGCTGGTTTGATTCCCAGTTGGGGCACATGCCTGGGTTGCAGGCCAGGTCCCCAGTCGGGGTGTGTGAGGGGCAACTGCACATTGATGTTTCTGTCCCTCTGTTTCACCCTCCCTTCCCCTCTGTCCAAAAATAAATAAATAAAATCTTTAAAAAAACTTGTTTTTTTATCACTACTGTGTAATATGAAAAAGAGAAGCTTTATTAAGCTATTTTCCAATGATGTCCTGAAGCCTTTTCACTTAATCAGTATAAAATTGACATTTGAAGAGAATTTATTGCTGTTGTGTTTAACATATATTGTTATTTCTCTCTTTAAAAGTTTTTCTCTTTTAACAGTGCCCTTATGTCTGCCATTTCTTATATTTACTTACCAAAAAAGAGAATGGTGAGTATTTTTATTCCAGTTATATTACATTCATTGTGTTGAACTAACATTTGTTTTGGCCTTTATAAAGTTAACTATTAGCATTAGTTCTATGACAGAATTTTGTGGGAATTGCTTTGTAGTACTTTTATCTAAGAACATTTTCTTAATGGCTTAACTGGGATGTTTATATTCTTGATGTGTTGTAAGAAGCAGGTGTATGAGCCATGTCTACAGTACTTTTTTTTTTTTTTACCTTTCCTAGTCAAACCATTTCGTGTGAGAAAATTGCTTGATCTTCAGGCGAAAATGGTGAGTACCACAAAGACCCAGAACTAGCCAGTGTACTCTGTGATAAGTATTGGGCTAGGCTTTGGAGATAGAAAATCAAATGAGTCATTACCTTCAAGGAACTTACTGTCTAGGCAACTCAGTCAACAAAATTAAACAAAATCAAACTGTGGTCAAGGAGGAGTGGTGATCCTTGAGAGACATTTTAAGGCAGGGGTGTCAAACTCATTTTCACCAGGGGCCACATAAGCCTTGCAGTTGCCTTCAAAGGGCTGAAATAATTTTAGGACTGTGTAACTGCAACTACTCCTTAACTGTTAAGGAGTTGAAATTACATTCGGCTGTTTGAAGGCAACCACGAGGCTGATGTGGCCCCTGGTGAAAATGAGTTTGACACTCCTGATTTAAGGGATGAATAGGATTTAATTAGGTCATGAAGGAAGAGCAGGGCACTCCTGACAGAAGGATCAGCATAAGCAAAGATGTGTAGATGTAAAACTGTTTAGGGAACTGGGTTGGTATGGCTGGAAAATAAGTGTCAGGGAGTAGTCAGAAACGGCTACTTTATTTATTAAAATAAAGTGACCAGTTTATCTTTGGGTGTGTGTGGGTGTGATATAGGAAAGTATTCTTTTGTGGATACTTATACTTCAGTATATCCCCTGACCATTATCTCTTGTTGTTATAGCTGTCTTGCATTGTTATATCCACTATACCTGCCAGGTAACAGAAGTCTGTGAAGCTTTGGGTACAAAGCAATAGGTCGTTGTAGTGCCTATGCCAAACTCCTGAAACCTTGATGACCCACCTGAGAGCATTCAGATTTAATGAAAAACATGAACACATGTGCCCATTTATGCTTCTCCAGTGTGAGGTTTCCTATTTGTACAATTCAATGATCTTCTTTTATAGCTTCCTGTTTTTGGTTCTACGCATACAGTATCTTCTCTTAGCTCTGCGAGGATATTAATAATAATGTTTTTGTCCAAATTTTGTCCTTCACATTAATAAAAATTGTGAAAACGATGTGCTTTTTCACATGTTACCAAAACATTTTAATAGAATAAGAAAATTCTTACCATAAATACGATTTTGCTGATTTGTACTAAGTGGAACAAAAACTGTATGTTCAAGTGTATGATTTAGTACATGATTGTCTAAAAATTTTAAACCCATAGTTTTTTGATCCATTCATTTACTGAAATGCAGACAACTGCACTTGAACAACAATAAAATGATTTTTAAAAATTTAAACCAAACATTAATTGTATGACTTTATTATCAACATTTTTTAATATATTTTATTGATTATGCCATTAGAGTTGTCCCATTTTCCCCCCTTTATTCCCCTCCACCCCACACCCCCCCCCATTCCCTGTCCTTTAGTTTTTGTCCATGGGTCATACAAATAAGTTACTTGGCTTCTACATTTCCTATACTATTCTGAACATCCCCCTGTGTGTTTTCTACCTACTGCTTATGCTACTTATTTTCTATACTTTTTTCCTCCTCTCTCCCCCTCCCAGTCCCCTGTTGATATCCCTCCATGCCTTATATAAATCCCTTTAACATTTCATATAATAAAGGCTGGGTGATGATGAACTCCTTGAACTCAACCTTATCTGAGAAGCATTTGATCTGCCCTTCCATTCTAAATGATAGCTTTGCTGGATAGAGTATTCTTAGATGTAGGTCTTTGCCTTTTATGACTTGGTATACTTCTCTCCAGCCCCTTCTTGCCTGTAAAATCTCTTTTGAGAAATCAGCTGACAGTCTTATGGGAATTCCTTTGTAGGTAACTGTCTCCTTTTCTCTTGCTGCTTCTAAGAGTCTCTCCTTATTTTTAATCTTGGGTAATGTCATTATGATGTGCTTTGGTGTGTTCCTCTTTGGGTCCAACTTCTTTGGGACTCTCTGAGCTTCCTGGACTTCTTGGAAGTCTATTTCCTTCACCAGTTTGGAGAAATTCTCCTTCATTATTTGTTCAAATAAGTTTTCAATCCCTTGGTCTTCCTCTTCTCCTTCTGGCACCCCTATGATTCGGATGTTGAGATGTTTAAAGATGTCCTGGAGGTTCCTAAGCCTTTCCTCATTTTTTTGAATTCTTGTTTCTTCATTCTTTTCTGGTTGGATGTTTTTTTCTTCCTTCTGGTCCACTCTTTTGATTTGAGTCTCAGTTTCCTTGTCATCCCTATTGGTTCCCTGAACATTTCCCCTCATTTCCTTTAGTGTATCCTTCATTTGTTGAACTAATTGCGACCAACTTTCATCCAATTCTGTGAGCATCCTGATTACCAGTATTTTGAACTGTGCATCTGATAGGTTGGCTCTCTCTTCGTCACTTAGTTGTATTTTTTCTGGAGCTTTGATCTTGCCTTTCATTCGGGCCATTTTTTTTCTCTCCGCGTACCTATTACTTTAAGGGGGCGGAGCCTTAGGTGTTCACCAGGGCAGGGTAACCCACAACGTCGTGTTGTGATGCTCCCTGTGGGGGCGGGGCCTGGGAGAACAATGGCACTTGGTCCACTCTCGGCACTTCCCCTGCCACCCACAAGCCAGTTGGGCCCTTGGCTGGCTACCTGGTGGGTGGGCGGACTTGCATAGTTCCAAGTCCCTGTGGGTCTCTCCAATGAACTCTCCTGTGAGGCCGGAAGTTCCTCAGCCCCCACAGGTGTTTTCAGTGGGTGGTTTGAGGCTTTATTTCCCCTCGATGGTGGGTTGCGCGGTCTGCTCTGCTCCCCAGCTTTTTCTCCTGGTTTATCTGCGTGCAAATGAGGGACCACCTGGTCCACCAGTCTCGGCCTCACTGGGTCCGGGTAGGCCAGCTGCGGGTTTTGCTGGGTGCGCTGGCCACAATTTTGCCAGCTTCTCTGGCTGCGGGTTTCTCTGGGCCGCTGCAGCGTTGCCAGTATCGCTCCACAAACCCGCTGTCTCACTGCACGCTCTCCGCCAGGCTCCCCCCCAGCTTACTGGTCTGGATGAACATGTCTTCTTTAACTCCTTGGTTGTCGGACTTCCACTCAGTTTGATTTTCTGTCAGATCTGGCTGTTTTTGTTTATTTAAATTGTTGTTTTTCCTCTTTTGGTTGTGTGAGGAGGCACAGTGTGTCTACCTATGCCTCTATCTTGGCTGGAAGTCCACTATCAACATTCTGTATAGTACTTTACTAAATTATTCCATTGTCAATGTCCATTTATCAAGATGCATTCATAAATTGCTTTGATTAGCTGGATTTTGGTGACTTTGTTCAAATCCAATAATGTCAAGCCAAGGAGACATAGCCATACTCACGTGTAATCTGACATATAGAATGGTAATACCCATAATGAGCACATGTTAAGAAATGTATTGGATTTGTGAATTTATGGTACCTGTAAAGGTATATATCTCTTCTGTACCCTCCATGCGTCATTAACTCCTGATCCATGGAGGAAACAAAACACAGAAATTGTCCTTCTGTTGGCAAACATGGATGGTGGGAAGCAGAGCAAGCATGCAGTTATTTTACAAGTGCCAGGGCCCATTGAGAGTAATCTGCAACAGGAACGAGAGGGAGTTGGGTCTATCTTAAGGGTTGGTGGGGGTGGTTTCTGGGATTGTCTCTCTACCAGGCACAAACCTGTGTGAATTGGGCTGTAATTTTTTCTTCTTTTCTCAGATTTGTCTCTGTGGCCTCAAGAGTTCCTTTCTTTAGTTTATGTCATGGTAGAGGCTTCTCTCTAATGCCTGGTAAACTTTTTTTGTCCATATTTAATTGTAAAGCCCTAAAATGGTGATTGGAGATGGAAACTGGCATGTGTGAGAAGGACTTGTTCATTGCATGATCTTGATGTATCTTTCATTCGGGAGCCACCCCCCAATGACTATGTCACTTTTCCCAGAGATGAATTCTGTCTCCTGCCTAGAGGTTGTATTAGTCAGGCTTCTCGAGAGAAACAAAACCAGTGTGTGTGTGTGTGTGTGTGTGTGTGCGCGCGCGTGCACGCGTGCGTGTGTTTATTTGTTTATTTTAAGAAATTGGCTCACAGGATTACAGATGCCAGCAGGTGCAAAATCTTCCAGGTGGTCCAGCAGGATGGAGACTCAGTAGAACTGCTATTATAGTTTGAGTCCGAAGGCAGTCTATTTTTTTCTTTTTTTATTACTTTATTGTTGTTCAATTACAGTTGTCTGCATTTTCTCCCCACCCCTCCCTGACACCCAAGCCAAACCTCCCTCCCTCCCTTGCTTCCACCCTCCCCCTTGGTTTTGTCCATGTGTCCTTTATAGTAGTTCCTGAAAACCCTTCTCCCCACAGTCCCCTCCCCACTCACCTCTGGCTATTGTTAGATTGTTCTTAATTTGAATGTCTCTGGCTATATTTTGTTTGCTTTTTTCTTTTGTTGATTTTATTCCAGTTAAAGGTGAGATCATATGGTATTTGTCCCTCACCACCTGGCTTATTTCACTTAGCATAATGCTCTCCAGTTCCAACTGTGCAGTCTATTATAGAATCAGAAAGAACTAGTGTTGCAGATGCAGTCTGAAGGCATTCTGCTGGAGAATTCTCTCTTGCTTCCAGAAGGCTTGTCTTTTTGTTCTATGTAGGCTTTCACCTGATTGAATGAGACCCACCTACGTTATGGAGGGTGATCTTATTTACTGAAAGCTTATTGATTTAAGAGTAGATCATCCAAGCCCTGGCTGGTGTAGCTCAGTGGATTGATTACGGGCTGGGAACCAAAGGGTCCTGGTTCGATTCCCAGTCAGGGCACATGCCTGGGTTGCAGGCCAGGTCCCTGTGAGGGCCAGGTGAGAGGCAACCATACATTGCTGTTTCTCTCCTTCTCTGTCTCCCTCCCTTCCCCTCTCTCTAAAAATAAATAAAAATAAAATCTTAAAAAAAAAAAGAGTGGATCATCCGAAACTCCCTCACAGAAACACCCAGAATAATGTTTGATCAAATACCCAGGCACCCCATGGTCAAACTAAGTGGGACCGTCACAAGGATAGAAACCTGGCTACTAAGACTCTGGGACATAAGCAGTGGAAAGCGGTGGAGAGAAGCAGGCACCCCAGTTGTGCCTGCTCTCTGAGTCCAGCTTTATCTTCAGAGAGTAAAACCCTCATGTTTGCTTATAAGTGTAGTGAAGGAATTTGTAGTTCTAACTGCTTCTTATGTACGCTTTCAACCGATCCTCCTGTTTTTTTGCCACTCTTGCAGCTCCACTTTTAGAGGTATCTGGTTCTGCAAATTCCTGAGCCTTTCTGGGAGTTCTCAAGCATGAATCTGCTGCTTTTGAGGCTTTTTCCTATTGCTGCTTTAGGCTTCATTTTCTCTGTTCTGCTAAGCTGGTTACTATTTGTTCATCTTCATTCTGGGTTCCAAAATCTTGTCGAGATCTCTCATTTGCTATTATCTCCTCTCTCATTCACTTTGAACTTGTGTTTGTGTCTTCTTCAGTCCTTTACTTTTTAGTGGGGCTTTTTTAGGAGGACTCAGAGTTAAACACATAATACATTTAATATACCATGTTTAACTTTTTACAAAAATAATTTACTTTTAATAAAAGGTTTATTGAAACACAATTCACATACCATACAACTCACTTATTTTAAGTGTATAATTCAGTGTCGTTTAGTATAGTTACAGAGCTGTGGAAAGTCTCCTTTTTTTAAAAAAAAAAGGTGTTCACTTTGTAACAGCAAAGACAATTTCAGTTAAGTAGGCAATAAATTCTAAAGTTCTCTCCACTACTAAGTATTTGCTCTATCAAAAGAATGTCTCAACTGAAAGCAAACACTCTGATACTAATTGATATGAGTACAGCGATCAGAAGGTGCTTCAGCATAGATAAATTAGGCCATTTTGGTTTTGTTAAAATAAATTTAATTTTAAGAAGCTGTTATAAAACAGGGACACTATATTTCTAAGCCCCATTTTCTGTCTTCCTTATTTTGTATGGTGTTTGATTCAACAAAAGTGTAATGTAACAAAACAATTGAGTTACTTCCTTGGAATTCATTTTAGTAGTATGCTTTCTCTAGATACCCAGATATATCAAACACAAGTAACCAGCAGTAATGACTTCTGTCATTGTAAAATTAATGTTTTTCTTAAGACTTGTTTCAGTTATAGGAAGCAGCTTGGCTACTGCATACCAATTGTTAGATTTCCTAATCCATTTTTTAGGAATTATGATAACAATAGATTAATATTTCCTTTGCTCTATTTCCCTGGCCTCCCTTTTTGACTTCCTGAATTCCAGTTCAAATCAAGGATAAGTAGCTCTGACTGGTGTGGCTCAGTGGGTTGGACATCTTCCTGTGAACCAAAAGATCGCCAGTTTGATTCCCTGTGGGGGCACATACCTGGAATGCGGGCCAGGTCCCTTGTTGGGGGTATGCAAGAGGCAACTGACTGATGTTTCTCTCCCTCTGTTTCTCCCTCCATTCCTCCTTCTCTAAAAATAAATTCGAAAATTAAAAAAAGAATGAGTGAACTTTGAGTCCTGAATATGCTCCAAGTGGGAGTAAGCTATGCTAGTAGGTATCACTGGTAAGCTTAAGGCATGGGTAAATAAGAAGAGAGAAAATATAAGGAAGAATTAAAATAGGGAGAAAGCTCATAAAAGAGAAGATAATAAGTTGGCAAAGGTCATTTTATGATAGTTGGTTTAAATGCCTGGTTATTTATTCCTTGATTTTCTGTAGCATCTTCCCATAGTGATATTGCATAGTAAAATTATGGTCTGAATGTGTGTTTAGTTTGTTTATTCAGTTGTTACTCTTTTTTTCTTATTGACCACAGAATTAAAAATTGAAAACTCTTATTTTATTTCAGGGAATGCAGCCTTATCTCCATGCTTTGTTGTCACTGTATAAGTTCTTTGTTCCCACTTTGATTTCTGTATCTTTGCCCATAAAGAGGAAGGTAAGGAATTGAGAAGTGATCAATTATATTGAGACTGAAATATGTTATTTTTGATTAATTTACTGATTTGGACTGAACTGTTTATAGCATACTGTTTTAAGATCTAGTATTGTGGCACTGTTTCTGGGAAGTTTTATTTTTTTTTAGGGATGGGCACTTCATTTTTATTCCATTTAATGTATTTAATAGATTTTTGATAAGTAAAACAATCTTTAAATGGATTTGCATGGGTGCAAAGTATTTTATAATCAATATACTTTCAATTAATGAGTTTTAGAGTTTATGTTGTTTCAACTTCCAGGTACCTACTCTCATGTATTTTACATCCAAATTTATAGATATATTTTAAGAATTCAGAGAACCTGTGGAAGACAGCTCTGGTTGCTGTGAGGCAAAGGAATCAGGGATTTTCTCCAGAACCTCTAAAGCTGATGTTAGGTCCAGCTAATGTCCGTCCTGGAAAAAGAGTAAGTATCTAAAACCTCAGATGACTTTGTGACGCCTTCTTTCATTAAATCCAAACAATAGCCATTTAGATGTTGGAAGAGATTATAGATATTTAAATATGTTTTAATTACCTAAGATTCTATGCAACCCACATTCAGGTTCCATTCATTGAACCACCTTAACAATTTCTTTTACATTTATAGTTTGTAGCTTGTTTAGTCCATTGATAGATTATTTTATTGTCTTTCTCCTTTAGAAATGGAATTCTCACTCACTTATACCAGTGCTAAATTCTAGTAGCCACAGCAAAGAATATGGAAAAAAAGGAATGTGTCTTTCTGATTATCTCTGTAGCAATACACCATTTCCAGTAGAACAGCTTAAAAGCTTCTCTCAACTCTTACAGAACATTCATTGCTTAGAGGTATGTGACTAAACCATGTGCTGATTTGCATTTTCCATTTGCTCTTCATAGCCTTTCTTTGTTATATATTTCCTATCTGATGATTTGCTTGTTGCTACTACCTACTTTTTACATACTTAAGTTGACTAATTGTTCTGTCTTTGTAGCTGCCTTCTCAGATGGGTGCAGTGCTGAACAATTCTTTGCTACTTCACTATATTAACTGTGTCAGAGATGAATCAGTCTTACTGAGGCTGTATCATTGGTTGAATCAAACATTACAAGAAGGTAAAAATTGGTACTTAAAAGTTGGATAATTAAGGAAGGAACAACAGAGTTTACAAATGGGTTTCTTTTATAAGGGTTCCAAATTCTAGAAAGGAGGAGCTGCAATTATTTCTTAGATAATAATTATAAAATTACAACAATGCTTCCATTGTTGCAATTTTAAAGGCAGTAAGAAAGGAGGTGTGTTGGTAAGAAAATACTGCTGGATGGCCACCAAAACTCATTGGGTGGCTCCACTTTGATGACCATCACAATCCAAGGTTTCTTCATCTTTGTATGTCCAGCCATTAAGCCACAGATTCTACAGATCAGTGATAGCCAAACTCAGGAGAATATTGTATGAGCCAGAATGTCACCTTATTATTTCATACCAGAAGTGATTCTGGTGACCAAAATTGTTCATGTCTCTTGACTAGAGTATCTCTTCTTTGCTATGAGTATATATGGGAGCGAAATGAATCATTAGATGATTTCTTAATTATGGAATTGAAGGAAAGGGCAGTGAGGGTGTTTTTCATCCAGGCCATAGTAAATCTTGATCATTACATTACTCCACGGGAGTCAGTTTCCTTAAAGATAGTATTTTGTTCACCAGATTGTTTCTTTCCTGAATGAGCAATTCCTGACTCTTGGAGTGTTTAAAAATCGGTTTTAGTCAACTCCATGTTAACTCTCCTTTTTCTGCTTGGGTCTTTCTTTGTAGGATATGATACGGTTTATTGGATTTCCATTTACTAAAGCCTACCACTCTTAGATTTCCCCAGGTCACCCTAATTGAAGTTTAGGGCCTTCATAAATTTAAATTCATATATTTATAGTTCTTGGATCACTATGTGACATAAAGCTGTTCACATTGATTATATGTAAATTTTAGCAGTTTATTTTTTTTCACTATAAGCTTTTCTTCTATATTACCAAGTTTTTGAGGAACATCTCACTATCACCTCCACATACTTATTGCAGTCTGTAGTGTGAGTTGGCTAGGGTGTAAGAGACTAATGGCTTATTTATATTTATTTGTCATATATTTGTTACTTTATACTTGTGGTACTTATGTTTTATGTAGTTTTTATTGCTGTGCTGCCAGATGCTTATGTTTAATATTTATGCTCCAGAATGTATTTGGTACAAGGTGAATAATTATGAGTGTGGAAAAGAATTTACCAGCTTCCTGGACACTGTCATCAAGGCAGAGTGCTTCCTACAGGTAGGAGTCCACTTGTGCACACTCCACAGCTTCTTAATAAAATTTATTTGGTTATCCATTGAAAACCTTTTCTTCAGTGTTCAACAGCTTTTGTAAACCATATTTGCTCAACTCAAAACTCATTAATAGAGCTGAATTGAGTTGATGTTTGTCTTGGTATGGTTGGATTTGAAGAAAATTATTTGTTAAATTATGTAAATAAGAGAGAATGGCCTATAATTTAAAAGAACAAATTGAAGATGTAAATGGATGTGTTCAATTAATTGAATTAGCCAGTTATGATCAACCTCATGGGGTCACTACTTGTGTTCTTTTAATCAACAAACATTTTTAAATGTTGAAATGTTCCAGCCAATTAATTATTTGGATTGTACTTGAAGCTGCAACTCAGGTATCAGCTCTATGAGGAAGCCTTTGCCCAGCACCCCAGTATGGGTTAAATGCTTGTTTGGTGTGCCCCCTTAGCTCTATTATGGTTACCTATATCATGACTTTCAGCATCTATTTTTCTGCATATTATGAGATCCTGGCGGGTTGGAACCATGTCTAAATTTCTTCCTGTACAGGTGTTCAGCTTGATACCTGGTACAAAAGAGATGCTCAATAACTGTTTGCTGAATAAATCTTTAGGATTGCACATGAAACTATTGAATTGGAAATTGGGTGTGGATTATGCTGGTGCAGATAAAGGGACAAATTTAAGTTGACTTTTTAGGTTTCTTGCTTGGGAGGATGATGATGGCATTCAATGAGAAAGGGAGTATAGGAGAAGCAGGCTTGGAAGGAAAGATAAATTTGATTTAAAAGATGCCTGTGGGGCATCTGAGAGGTCATAAGTATTAGACAGTTAAATAAGGCTTCTAGAATGCAGGAATGAGAATTGGGCTTGAGATGCAGATTAGGACTCCTCATGATATAGATGGTGGTTTTAGCTGTTATAGATGAGACTGTCCAGAGAATTGATGTTGTCAAAAGAAGTTCTGGTACAAACCACTCTTTAAGGCTCAGGGCAACAAAGGACAAGAGAAAAGCCTTATCCTCACTTTGGTGGAAATGTAAACAGCATAGACACTCAGTCCAGGTGAGCTACCTAGAGTTTGGATTTGATCTATGGCCACTAATGAAATTCCACTCATACTATATAGCATTGCATACATTTTGTTGACTGTTCATGTGACTGCATGTACTCCAAAATAATACATTTTTATCTGTCTTTAAAACTTTCATAAGTTGACTTTTTGCCATCTTTCCAATTGATGAAGTTTATGGTATTTTAAAACTGTGTTGATTAAAGATGGTAATATATCCAAATATTAATCATCTGAGCCTTATTATGGGGAAGTCTTACACCTAACACAAGGATTTTAATTATATCGATGACAAAATTAGTCTAAGAGTAAAACTGCTATATCACAGAACAAACTGGTTGTTTAGAGAGCAGTTAAGACTGAAGAGTTCCATAAAAGGTTTTGTCATGAACTTGTGTTACAGGAGGGGTTTTATTCTTGTGAAGCATTCCTGTACAAGAGCCTTCCTCTCTGGGATGGCTTCTGTTGTCGATCACAGTTCCTTCAACTTATGAGCTGGATTCCTTTTACTAGCTTCTCTGGTATGTACCATGAAAATTTGGAGTAATATGTAATTCAGTGTATTAATTAAAAGGCTTCTGAATAATCATTTTTTTTAATTCCTAGAGGTGAAACCATTTATTTTTGACCGTCTGGCACAGCTCTTCTTTACATCAACCATTTATTTCAAGGTAAAAAAAAAAAAAAAAACTGTCTTGCTTACATTCAGTAGGGAATATTATGTGATTCGAAACCCACATTATGTCATGGTTTTCTAATAGGATTCTGTTGGACCTGGACTTGAGGTACTGCATCCCTGAAGTCAACGTTAATGCATAGTTTTCTGTTTTGAAGGGTTTTGGTTGTATGTAGTTTTCTTAAACTGTTTCCTCTTGTAGCAGATGACAAAGTGAATAAACATATTGCAAGTGAGTATTAAGAAAAACAAAGTGGGAAATACTTAAACATATTTAGTTCTATTGTTGTGGTTGACATATTTGTGGATACACTTATTCATGTCACCATTATTTATTAAGTACCCACTATGTGCTAGACACCCTTTTTGACCTTGGGAATACAGTAATGACTGAAGAAAACAAAACTCCCTCTGACACTCATACTATATATTTATAATATAGTTTTTTTTCTGCTAATAAAATTATTTCAACCTTATATGATAAATTATGTTACTATTTTGGAGCATTCTCAAAAAAAAAAAAAGAAAAAAAACAAACACTGTGGCTTCCAGGAGTTCTACCCGAGTTTGAAAGCCACTTTCTTATAGAATGGTTATTCCTATTCCAAAAGAGTGACAGTATAACTAATGTTTCCTTTATCATTTTTCTTCACCTTAAATCACCTATTGTTGTCCACATTTTTCAGGAAAAAAAAACATGTTTTTTTGGAGTTTGTTGTAATCAAATGGCATTTTTAAATTACCTGTCACATTAAGTTGGATTTGAAGTTACTTATATTATTTGTGATTTATAACTAGGCCAATAACATTCATATGACAATACACACCACTTCTTCCAGCTAATACAGTTTAAGGATTTAATTTTACAGATGTTATGATTCTCTTCTGATCTTCTAATTTGGTTATCCTTTATTTCTTCTCTTATTCCATCAGTCTAGAGAACTACTTAACTATAAATATTAGGTTGAACCATATGAAATTGCCATTTTTGTAGATCAGGGATGTTTGACAATTAGCAATTTTATATGGTCCAGCCTAATAAGTAATATACATTTATATACACACACGTACATATGTATTTATATTTGAGAGTGGGAGGTGGGGAGAGGAAGGGATGGAGAAAGGGAAATAGACAGTGGGCCAAGGACAGAACTTGAGACTACTCATTATTTAATTCTCAGCTAGAAAGGAGAGTCTATGAAGGAACATTTTCAAGAAGTTCTAAAATGTAATGTCATTAACCAATGTTACTGAAGTAATTTTAATTTTTAAAAACTATGAAAAGAACCAGGACAGCAGTAGTGCCAAGAAAACAATACAGAATATCAAGGAGAGAAATACTATTGCTATATATTCAAGGAAAGCCCAGAAAGATAAGGACCAAAAATGTTTCTTTTATAATTGAAAATGCAGAGATTTTAGCCACTTTTATAAACAGTTTCATAGGAGTGTGGTAGAGGCCAGATTGTGGAAGTTGAGGAATCAGTAAGAAGTGAAGATATGTCAATGAGTGTAGACTATGTTTCAAAAAGTTTGGCTAAAAAGATGAAGGAGAGAGATAGCTATAGTGGGACTTTGAATCAAGGGAAGATTGTGGGTATTTTTTGTCTTTTGTTTTTGTCTCCAGAATGTTACAAACCTGAACATGTTTATTGATAGAAGGAGCCAGTTGAGAAGAGGGAGAATTTGAAAATGGAGGAAGGATGGGGAATAAATGGTGGTGTAGGTCTCAGAGGATACATGAAGGTACTGGTTTAAGACCAGATTGAGGGGATTTGCTTGAATGGATTTTGAGGGTTTGGCAGATACCACTTATTCTCTAAGCCTGGGGACAAGGATTTACGGACAGGAGGGTATACCCTCATATATATTTGTACAGTTGGAAGAAAGGGCAAGAAATTGAAATACTTTGTGTCTAAAAATGTTAAATTTCTCAAAATAAGAAGTGCGTTGTGGAGGTCAGAAATGAATAAGGAGTTCACAAAAGTATTATATGCCTAGAACAGCCACTGAGAAAAATAGGAGACAGAACTGATTGAAGACAGGTAAAAGTGTTATTAAGATTCATTTAGGGCCCAGATGAAGTTGGAGACCATAAACTTGGAGTGGTACCAATCTGTATAGTTGTGTGTTTTTCTTCAGCTCAGATGTAAGAGCAAACTGAGTTATGGGATCGAATCAGTTAGGGTTTTGCTAGTAGGGTATAGTGAATGGCAGTTGTGATAAGTTCGGTAGATAGATAGATAGATAGATAGAGTAGATAGGTAGGTGAGGCCAGGAGAAGGCTGAAAAGGCTAAAAAGTGACATTAAAAATAAAGAATCAGGACTTCCGGCCAAGATGGAGGCGTAGGTAGATAGACTGTGCAACCAAAAAAGGAAAAACAACAATTTAAAAAACAAAAACAGCCAGATCTGACAGAAAATCGAACTGAGTGGAAGTCCAACAGCCAAGGAGTTAAAAAAGACACGTTCATCCAGACCAGTAAGCGGGGCAGAGCTGGGCAGAGAATGCGTGGTGAGACAACTGTATGTGGAGCGGTACCGGCAGCACTGCAGCTACCCAGAGAGGCCCGCAGCGGGTGCTCCTGGCCAAAATGCAGCCGGCGCACTCAGCGAAACCCGCAGCTGGCAGACCTGGATCCAGTGAGGCCTGGTGGACCGGTCGGTCTCTCATTCACGCGCAGATAAACCGGGAGAAAAAGCTGGGGAGTGGAGCAGACAGCGCAACCCACCATTGTGGGGAAATAAAGCCTCAGACCCCCCACTGAAAACACCTGTGGGGGCCGAGGCATCAGCGGGAGGAACTCCCAGCCTCACAGGAGAGTTCATTGGAGAGACCCACAGGGACTTGGAACTATGCAAGCCCACCTACCCGGGAACCAGCACAGATAGGTCCAATTTGCATGTGGGTAGCGGGGGAAGTGACTGATAGCTGCCAGAGAGCAGAGCGAGCACCACTGTTCTTTCTCAGGCCCCGCCCCCACTGGCAGCATCACAACACTGCAACATGGCTTGACCTGCCCTGGTGAACACCTAAGGCTCCGTCCCCTTAAAGTAATAAGTACACGGAGAGAAAAAAAATGGCCCGAATGAAAGACAAAATCAAAGCTCCAGAAAAAATATAACTTAGTGACGAAGAGAGAGCCAACCTATCGGAAGCACAGTTCAAAACACTGGTAATGAGGAAGCTCACAGGATTGGCTGAAATTTGGTTGCAGTTGAATGAACAACTGAAGGATACATTAAAGGAAATGAGGGGAAATGTGCAGGGAACCAATAGGGATGAGAAGGAAACTGGGACTCAAATCAACGGAGTGGACCAGAAGGAGGAAAATTCAACCAGAAAGGAATGAAGAAACAAGAATTCAGAAAACTGAGGAGAGGCTTAGGAACCTCCAGGACATCTTTAAACATCTCAACATCCGAGTCATAGAGGTGCCAGAAGGGGAAGAGGAAGACCAAGGATTGAAAACTTATTTAAACAAATAATGAAGGAGAACTTCCCCAAGCTGGTGAAGGAAATTGACTTCCAGGAAGTCCAGGAAGCTCAGAGAGTCCCAAAGAAGTTGGACCCAAAGAGGAACACACCAAAGCACATCATAATGACATTACCCAAGATTAAAAATAAGGAGACAATCTTAGAAGCAGCAAGAGAAAAGGAGACAGTTACCTACTAAAGAATTCCCATAAGACTGTCAGCTGATTTCTCAAAAGAGACCTTTCGGGCAAGAAGGGGCTGGAAAGAAGTATTCCAAGTCATGAAAGGCAAGGACCTACATCTAAGAATACTCTATCCAGCAAAGCTATCATTTAGAATGGAAGGGCAGATCAAGTGCTTCTCAGATAAGGTCGGTTCAAGGAGCTCATCATCACCCAGCCTTTATTATATGAAATGTTAAAGGGATTTATATAAGGTATGGAGGGATATCAACAGGGGACTGGGAGGGGGGAGAGGAGGAAAAAGTACAAAGAATAAGTAGCATAAGTGATAGGTAGAAAACGGACAGGGGGAGGTTAAGAGTAGTATAGGAAATGTAGAAGCCAAGTAACTTATTTGTATGACCCATGGACAAAAACTAACGGACAGAGAATGGGAGTGGGGTGGGCCAGAGGGGAATAAAGGGGGGGAAATGGGACAATTGTAATAGCATAATCAATAAAATATATTTTTAAAAAATGAAGAATCGGGATTGAATACCTCTGAAGTTAAAGAGCAAGAACAACTACTCAGAGTTGAGTATGTGAGAAAGCTGGAAAAATAGGAGGTCATAACAAAGAAAGGATAATAGTAGATTTTGGTAGTGGTTCTATTTACATTATGATAAAATTAGTGTGTGGGTGTGAGTGGGTAACTAAGGTAGACTGAAGGTGAAGGTTATTTGGTTTGAGGTCAAGGAACTATGAAGTATTGGGTGGAACGTCTTCATGGACACTGACATAACTGAGGTGTTGATGCCAGGACTTGAGGTAGAGAGTGTCAAGGTTTTCAATGAATGTAGATGACTTTCCAGCAGGTAGATAGCAGATATATGGAAAGACAAACAGTAAAAGGTAATATAGTTGAATAGTGTAAACATCATGGAAGAAAGGGCTTTTTATGTAAGGAAGAAGGAGTAATAATTTGGAAATAGTGTTGAAGATGGATAGCTTTTGTGTTGTATTAAAAAACCAAAGTGTACTCAAATTCATGAGAAAGACTGACTGTAGGAAAGTGCAGTCTGAAATGGGGCTTTGATCGTAGCCTAACAAATTTAGCTAATGTTACTGCTAAATGAGGTTCTGTAGCTCAAAAAATATTTGTAAATATTCTAAACCAGGGCATTTTTTTCCCTGTGGCACTTGATTAAATAGAAGGTCCGTTTAAGTTTTTATATCTTTTTAAAGCTGACTCCCTTCTTTTTTATTTTTTATTTATTTTTTATCCTCACCCAAGGACTTTTTTTCATTGCATTTTTAGAGAGGAGGGGAGAGAGAGAAGCATCGATTGGTTGCCTCCTATACATGCCTGGTCTGAGAATTGTACGTGCATGAACCCACAACCTAGCTGTGTGCCCTGACTGGGAATCGAACTCACAACCTTTTCATTATGGGATGTTCTCCAACCAACTGAGCATCACCAGCCGGGGCTGACTCCCTTCTTAAAGAGAGATTTATCTCTGATTATATATTTACCTTTTAAAAGAAGGGGCTTATATTCTGTCTCCATATTAGCAATGAGGAGCTGGGGCAGTGCTTACCTCCAAGTGTTGAAGTGGGATGTGGAAATGTATTCAGAGGAAGCAGTACCCTGGCTGGATGGAGAAGGAGAACCAGAATATGATGAGAGTAAGAAGACAGATAAAGCATTCTTTGAAGAATATGAAGGTATAGGTTTAGATTACCATGGGATAGAGGTTCTGGAAACTGCAGTTGAAAGATTTGGGAAGGATGGGATCAATGAAAAGGGGAAAGAAAGCACCGAAACGTATAAAGTACAAGAAAGGGTAGGTGACTAAAGGGGCTTGCATTCATACCTCAAAGTGATGTGCCAATTTCTTTTTGAAATGTCCAAACCTGTAGAGAATTTGTGTAAGAGTTTATTTGAGCCAAACTGATGACGTGCTGAGAAGAAAGATCTAATGTTCCAGGTGACAATTTTGCAGTTTCTTTTATGCATTTGGAATTAAGGAGGGAACTTAAGGAAGATTACACGAAGGTGGGAGAAAGCAAGACAGAGATTTGATTACAGGATAATTAACAAGATTATGTGCTCTCTTGAGGTTGGTCTGGAAAAGAGTATAACTTCTGGCATTTCAAAGATATATTAACCTGGATGCATAAGAATAATGGTCAGTATTTGTTTAACCCTGTGGAGGTTGCTGTCAGAAAATTGCAGCATACATCACACATATCTGAGAGACACATTCATTACTAGGATGTGCTGAAGTGCAAAAAAAATACTGCAAGTTTGCATTTATTATATTTGTATAATAAAATATATGATTTTTAAAATTTATTTTCAGTTACAACCCAGAAATTATTAAGGAAATATAAAAACATAAAGAATAAAGATTTTTCTTTTCAAAGAATGGAAACAGGGATATTGCTAAAAAATACAACCAAAAAATATCTTTAATTAATCAAAATTTTCGATTGGCTTTGCAAAATGTTTGTAACAGTTATTGCAAACAATATTGCTATGCTCAAGGCATAAACACTTTTTACCACACTTGCAAAAATATTTTGATGAGCATTCACTGAAGTTCTTCAACATCTCTTGGATTATCAAATTGATATATTTTTCTTGCCATTTTCAACAGTAAATGAGAAAAAAAAAACAACACTGACTTCAGAGTTTGCAATATCTCAGATACAATTTACTATCTAGTATCACACACCCTTATGAAATACGTGTTACAACCAAACTGCTTAAACATCATGCCTCAACATTAGTTATGTACAAATGCATAGCTAGTCATGACATTGAATCTTTGCAGCTGATATATATAACAATATTTAAGAAAAAAGTTTATTTGTATCTCTCAGATCAGCCACGACCTTTGCAGGGTTAAAAAGCTTTTACTAATGAGCCCTGGCTGGTGTGGCTCAGTGGACCTAGTGCCGGCCTGGGAACCAAAGGGTCGCTGGTTCTATTCCCAGTCAGGGCACACGCCAGGGTTGCAGGCCAGGTCCCAGTAGGGAACGCAAGAGGGGCAACCACACATTGATGTTTCTCTCCTTCTTCTTCTACCTCCCTTCCCCTCTGTCTAAAAATAAATAAGTAAAATCTTAAAAAAAAATTTACTAATGAAATTATAGGCCTGGGGTGTGACTACCCATCATAACCTGCATAATTAGGAATTTATGATGAGATCACCCTATGAGGTTACTTTCGGTCACTGAACTTATATTGGGTTGGAAAAAGTTAGTTTAGTTTTTTCCATAGGATGGCTCTATTAGTGCTTAGTTGTCTTTAACTTCATTTGAAACAATTTTGTTAGATTGTATTGTGACAGCTGTCATATCAGCGTACATTTAAAAAAAACTTACTGAAATTGGTGAATTTTTGTGAAGCCAGTTTAATGTTGAAGATGGAAGAAAATATGCAACATTTTCAGTATATTATGCTTTATTATTTTAAGAAAGGTAAAACACAAGTGAGACGCCAAAAAAGATTTGTGTGTTGTATGGGGAAGTCACTGTGACTGAATGTGTCTAAAGTAGTTTGTGAGGTTTCTTGGTACTGCTGACATTTTGGCCAAATAATTATTTGTTGTGGGGCTGTCTTATGCATTGGAGGATGTTTAGCAGCACCCCTGGCCTCTACCCACTAGAAGCCAATAACAGGAGATAGCGTAGATGCTCAGAATATCCAAATCAATAAAGTTACTGGTCAAATTGAAAAATGTGTCTTTTATTTTACTGAAAAAAACGAAACAGACTTCTTGGCCTACTCAATACATACCCCCTTTTTCATTCACATTCTAAAAAATATTAATCAAACTTTTTCTATGAAGTGGCAGTGAGCACCCTATTATCAGAGATTCTCAGATAGTATCTAGGTGATTATTTATTAAGGATGTTTAAGAAAGCTTTCCAGTATTAGTTTTTGAGGTTGTTTGGATTGCTTTCAAATTTATAAATATTAGGATTTATCCTCATGAACGCCGTAAGCACACTTCTGTCAAAGCTATTTATGTATGTCAGTGAGGTCTTAGAAAATCAAGGCAAAGCCTGAGAAAAGAAAGACTAGAATTGTTTGTTTTCCACCATCACATAAGACGAGATAAATTTTGCCATCATGAACTAAGGAGTAAATTGTAGTCGTAGGTAAAAGGTGAAAAGAGTGGGAAACTCTTACCTCTAGCAACTTCGAAGGATCTCTGAGGAGAGACAGTAAGGGGTGGGGGTGATGTTGTATTTGATGATCTAATATATGTTATAAATGAATGTAATTTAGAAAAACAAGAGTCTGTTCCTTGGCTGATAAGCTAGGGACAGTCCAGTAGAGAAAATAGCAAAATAAACTTGTACTATATTTGTATTCATCTCTCTCCCAGAAACTGATCAGGTTGGAGCAGCAGTATTTTTTTAATTACTTTATTGTTCTTCAATTACAGTTGTCTGCATTTTTTCCCCTCCTCTCCCCCTCCCCCCACCCAAACCCACTTCCCTCCCTTGCTTCCACCCTCCCCCTTAGTTTTGTCTATGTGTCCTTTATAGTAGTTCCTGAAAACCCTTCTCCCCAGAGTCCCCTCTTCCCTCCCCTCTGGCTATTGTTAGATTGTTCTTAATTTCAATGTCTCTGGTTCTATTTTGCTTGCTTTGTTCTTTTGTTGATTGTGTTCCAGTTAAAGGTGAGATCATATGGTATCTGTCCCTCACCGCCTGGCTTACTTCACTTAGCATAATGCTCTCCAGTTCCATCCATGCTGTTGCAAAGGGTATAAGCTCCTTCTTTCTCTCTGCTGGAGCAGCAGTATTGAGTTCTGAATAAGATGCAGTCATCTCCATGTCCCTTCCACTTCTAAGTATCTGTTTTAGATGGTTAATTCTCAACACTATGATATATGGTATACCTGAATGGTTTTACAAATGATTTCTTTTGTTTTGTCCCCTCAGTGTAGTGTTCTTGAGAACCTTAAAGAGCTACTGCAAAATTGGCTGTTGTGGCTTTCTACAGACATCCACATGAAAACTGTGATGGACAGTTCTCTGTGAGTTATCTTACAAACCTCCACAAGAGATGGTCTGTATACAAATGTTTGCATATGGAGTGTAATAGTGTAGCATAAGACCTAATTGTTTTATGTAAATGCTTAGTCCTATTCTTACAAAAGATTTTTTTGTGACTTTTCATTCTTCCTCCTCACAGTCCTGAGAGGAAGTATAATAAATCAGAAAGCAAACCCTAAGCAAGAGTTAATGTAGAAAAACAGTGGAGAGCTGACATTAGAACTTTTAACTTTGGCTTTCATTCAGTTTAACTCACTTTATAAAATGTATTCTCATATATGTAAAGTCAAGTTTGATGCTGGCTAGAAAAATCCGTAATTTTGCTGAACAGTTTTGTGTTTTATGTTTCTCTGATGTATTTTGGTGATATACATTAATTTATTTCCACTTTGGAATAAAAAAAGAGCATAGGATATTTCATTATGTTGATTATTATTAACACTATGTGCTTTACCGTCAAAGTGAAAGTAAAAACTTTGTATTAAAGAAAATAGTATGATATTACTCCTGTGTGCCCATCATCCAGCTTCAACAGTTATCAGTACATGGTTAACTTTTTTTTATCTGTAATACCGCTCACTTACCTCCTCCTCCATATTAGAGTTCTTCAAAAATTTTTATTTACTTTTAGAGAGAGAGGAAGGAAAGGAGAAAGGGAGGGAGAGAAACATCAATGTGTGGTTGCCTCTCACGCTCCTCCTACTGGGGACCTGGCCTACAACCCAGGCATGTGCCCTGACTGGGAATCAAACCAGCGACCCTTTGGTTCTCAGGCCTGTTCTCAATCCACTGAGCTGCACCAGCCAGGGCCTCCATATTAGACTTTTTAAAGCAAAACCCAGACATCATTTCAATTGTTGAAAAATGATACCAGTATAACACCTAAGAAATTAATAGTTCTTCATATCTTCAAATATCTAATCAGTGTTCAAATTCCCTACATTATCAATCACATTCTTTAATAAATAAGTGTCCATAGCTTCAATTGCAAATAGCTGGTGGTTAGCTTGGTTAAAAGAATATCCCAGACCTATTGATATGAGAATAGAGAATAGAAGCTTCTTGGGAGTAGCTTGGGAAATTGTTTTTAATTCTTCATATTCATTACTGCAATACTTCTGTATATCACATATCACTTTTTTTTTTAAGATTTTTATTTATTTATTTTCAGAGAGAGGAGAAAGGAGGGAGAAAGAGCAATGTATGGTTGCCTCTCACATGGCCCTCACTGGGGCCCTGGCCCGCAACCCAGGCATGTGCCCCGACTGGGAATCGAACCGGGACCCTCTGGCTCCCAGCCCGCGCTCAATCCACTGAGCCACACCAGCCGGGCCACATATCACTTTTAAAAGGAAATGGAGCATTTGTGGGTGGTGAAAACATCTTGTAAAGGTGTGCTTTTCAAAGTGTGGTCCGTGGACCAGCACATCAATGTCACTTGGAAACTTGTTAGAAATTCAAATTCTCAGGCCTTACCCTAGACCTACTGAAGTAAAACTCTGGTGGGAGGGCCCAGTAATCTGTGTGTTAATAAATGTTTCCATAATTTTGGTGCAAGCTAAAGTTTGAGAACCAATATCATAAAGAAATTTCATTTAAATGCTTAACCTTTTTGAACACCTTGATTCTGTAATCTTTGGCCAACTTGCAAGGTAAGTCTTAGACACCCTGATATAAGTGCTTTACAATTTCTGTGTTTTCTTTTAAAAAATCCTAGAATCCTTTTTTTAGAGCAGAAACATCAATGTGTGGTTGCCTCTTGCACATTCCCTTACTGGGACCTGGCCTGCAACCTAGGCATGTGCCCTGACTGGGAATTGAACCGGTGACCCTCTGGTTCACAGGCTGGTGCTCAATCCACTGAACCACACCAGCCAGGGCCTAGGATCCTTTTTTTAATTAGTGTCACACATTTTGGGAGGGCATTTAAAAAAGAGCTTTGCTTTCTAAAATTTTTAAAACAAGTAAATGGTCATAAATATAAGTAACTTTGCTTGTTATAATACTACTTGTCATTATATAATATAACTCTTATAAGTTCTCAGTAATTCCTTCTGTTTTGGGGATATGGATGTAATGAAATATCTCCATCATATGACCATATGACATGACTGTCAAAGAGGGAGTAAATTGTAGTTGTAAGTCACAAGGAACAAAAGGTAGAAATCCATTCTCAGCAGTGGTTCTGGCTGGGGGGGACACATTTTTGGTTGACACAGTGACTATGATGAGAGTGTTCCCATTATTAGTAGGTAGGAGCAAGAGATATTAAAAATGCTGCAGTGGGTGAGGAGTAGGAGGCAGTCCTGAACATCAGATTGTTTCATCTCAAATGCCAGCAGTGTCCTGTGGAGACACACTTCATAGGATGCTTTTCTAAGTAATCTTCATTGTTCAAATTACTTCAGTTGCTTTCACCAACTGCCGCCAAAATTCATAGTTAAGATACAGTTTTGCAAATGTGTGGTTGACTATATGGATGTCTGCTTATTTGAAAGATCTCCTAGCCTTTCCCTGCTCTCTCTGGCACTGAGGATCATAGTGGTGGGAAATGGTAAAGTCATTATCATCTTTCAAGCCCTAAGATAATATACTGTTCCTTTTTCTATCTGCATAACCGTTGTTGGCTACCTAGATAAGTGTGTAAAGCTGTGAAATCACATTTCTAGGTTTTTTCCTAACCCACTCAACAGTGGATTGAAGGACACGGATGATTAGATGGATGAATTGAACAGTTACACCCATGATTTAAAGAGACACAATTCAATGATTATTAAAATATGCAAAAATGGCTTTTACTAAAATAATGAAAAATGCCAAAAAATTTATTAATTCAGTTTTAGGAATGAATTGGATTCCAGTTAAATAAAAATGAAAATATTTTTAACAGCATTTCAGGTCAGGAATTCAGGCAAAACTGAGTTTTGATTTGTGTACTTTGTAACTAATTTGGTGACAGCTATGGTTGCTGGACAATATATATTAACTACTTTGGTTGTTACCTAATACTGTGTAAAGTCTCTCTGGAGCTTAATCCTTTATCTCTCTGGTATTTACTAGATTTATTGCTGAGGATGTTCTATGAATTAATCTTAATGGTTCCCTAGAAGACTGTGTAGTTTTGTGATTAATCACTGTGGTTTAAAAGAAGTGAATTATACGTTGAAACCCTGATCAGTTTCTGAAATACCTAACAACTTTTTGTTATATATTATTTAGCTTTTCCTTGGAAATTTTGTTAGGAATTTTGCTAATATGGCTCTGATTGTCATGATTTCTTATTGCAGAGAGACAACTTTCAGTGGATCCATGAAGTCTGTGTTTGAACTAATTCACTATGTAGGGTGGCTGTCCACTAATGCATTGCACTTGGAAAGCAACAGTACTTTCTTGCTGCACTTTGTTTTGGATTTCTATGAGAAGGTGGTATATATCCCATTTACCCTGTTTAGATTTTTGTGATGGCTTTCTGCTTCACTTGTCTGTTATTTCAAATTTTACTTACAATTCTTAAGTTGAGCTATGACCTTATTAGCATAGTTAAAATAAACTACACATTTTAAAGTTAATCATATTCTCACCTGAAAAAGTGACTTTCATAAAACTAAGTGGGAAAACAATTTTTTTTTTTGAAAATTCCGGGTACCACTTTAATAGACATTCTCCTGAATAATGCTGGCCTTAGACAGAAGTCTGTCTCTAGCATCACTTTTTGGTCATCCTTTATATGTCCCCATTCCCTGGAAAAAGTCAAAAGTACCTTCTTGTTTCTTCAGCTCTCTGCTCCCCCCTTTCAACTGTGTTTTTTCTCCCAGTACTTATGATTCTGGTATTCTTCTATTCTATAGTATTCGGCCTGGACAGAACTAATATCCAGGAAGTAGCCACTAATCTTTTTTCCTGGCTTCCTGCATGCTCTTTTGTTTTCCAGGTTGACAGCTACCTAATAGGATAAATCAATATTTATGAAACTTAAAGAAATGCTCTATTTTTCTCCAACTCTAAAATCTCTCCCCAGGGAAAAAAAACTTAATGATCTAAAAATAATCCACTGGATTATTGAGGTACATAAGGTTGATATTTCGTGAGGTACATTTTTAAGCAGGCTTGTGGCTACCTATTTTATTGATGAATCAGGCACACCCCAACTTGATGTTATATTAATGCTTATTCTCTACTGATGATTCTTTTACTAAACTTGTTTGGAGCTTCTGGGGAATAATCTGTATACTGATGTTATATTCTCTCCAAAAGGTGTGTGACATATATATAAAATATAACCTTCCATTAGTGGTGTTGTTTCCTCCTGGAATCTTCTATCTTGCACTCCTCAGTGTGGATTCAAGTATCCTGAACCAGCTCTGTTACATTATGCACAGGTACAAAGTCTTTTTTTTTTTTTTTTAAGATTTTATTTCTTTATTTTAGAGAGAGGGGAAGGGAGGGAGACAGAGAGGGAGAGAAACAGCAGTGTATGGTTGCCTCTCACATGGCCCTCACTGGGGACCTGGCCCACAACCCAGGCATGTGCCCTGACGGGGAATCGAACCGGGACCGTCTGGTTCCCAGCCCGCGGTAAATTCACTGAGCTACATCAGCCAGGGCCAAAGTCTTTTTACCATTTTGTGAATTAGTACATTATAATTTTATCTTTATTTTTCAACTATATAATTAATTATAATTTGTAAATACACAATAAAGTATTAAACACAATAAAATTATCCATTTTTTTCTGCTAGGGACTATGAAATAGGAAACATGGATTTCTTTTGGGAATGACCTTCCAGTATAAGGCTATTTGAACTAGGTTTTTTTTTTTACTGTCACTGTGGGGGATATAGATTAAAAATTTTTTAATGATCTTTTGTGCAATGGTACTGCTGCACTCAGCATTGTTAATTCTCATTGCTACGTCTTAAAGAAAAATTAGTCATTTGCTGATATTTGGTTTAGATCTACATAGCTTTTCTGGTGAAAAGAACATTTTCTGGGAGATTAAGGGATCTTTGCCAATTATATGAAACTCTAAGTATTATTTCTTATGGACTGAAATTACTCTTTTTAGTCCTTAAGTGTAGACTCTTTTGGCATAACTTGCAGGACTATGCCAAAGTTAAAATGTTTAAAACCAAATAGGATAATAGTTCTCAGGCATGACGAAAAGATTACATTTTTAAGTTTCCCCTTTTTCCTTCTGCACCTTTTTTTCACATTAATAAAATGTGTTCTGTAGTAGTGACTGACTGCTTTTGATTCTCAATTAACTTTAAAGTGAAACATTAAAAGTATTTTCTTTTTTTTTAAGATTTTATTTATTTATTATTTTTAGAGAGAGGAGAAGGGAGGGAGAAAGAGCAATGTATGGTTGACTCTCACATGGCTGTCACTGGGGACCTGGCCCGCAACCCAGGCATGTGCCCTGACTGGGAATCGAACCGGGACCTTTTGGTTCCCAGCCCGCACTCAATCCACTGAACTACACCAGCTGGGCTAAAAGTATTTTCTTTATTTTTCCTTTTATATTGAAGTATAATTTACATACAGTCAAGTGCATATCTTAAATATACAACTCATTGTTTGCGCCTCTGATGATTTTCATTTCTTGAGGAGAATGTATCATAAAAATTTACAACCTTATCTACACAGGTGGGTATTTGTGTATGTGCACACATGCATATTTAAAGTGTATACTTTTGTTTATGTTTACATTTCAAAGGCTTTTAATATTAAATGTTTCATTCTTTTGTTCACCCTTTTAGATACCGTAATAATTTGACAGCTGCAAAGAAAAATGAGTTGGCACTAAAGGTATGGATGATAAACCTATGTTGTCACCATTGTTTAAAAATTTAGTGTAGATATATGTGGTCTTTGGGGAATAAGAAGGGAAGGGAGAATAAGTGATGATGACATTTTTTCCCTTTCCCCATAGATAAAATCAGAGTTCATATTCAGCAGCAAGACCTATCAAGAATATAATCACTATTTGACAGCCATGGTTGGTTGCCTATGGACATCCAAACCCTTCCAGAAAGGAACGTATTTTGACCCGGAAGTCTTTAAAAAAATTGGAGTAGCAAAGTATAAAACCAGTTTAAATTTAGTCCATCACCCTGCTCTATTGAGTTATGCTATTTCCTTTTTGCTAAAGGTAAGGATAGTTAAAAGATTTTTATATTTTATATAGGGATACTATGATGGCAGAAATAGAAAATGCCATAATTTTAGTGTGTTTGAATTGTAAAATGTGTTTAGTCATTCCTTTTTTAGTTCCAGCTAAATTTTGGTCATCGTGATAAGCTCAGGATTCAAAGTTAAGTAAGCCTCTATCCTCCAAAAGCTCCAAGAGCATGGACAGACTTGTAAATGTTACTACATTACAGTATGGAAAGTGAGAAAAGGTACAGTTGTGAGAAAGATGGGGGAGTGGTTATTAGTTCATTTCTGCTTGGGTAGAGGTGGTGCCAGGTAAGAAAAGCTGCAGAGAAGTGGAAGCTGTCATAAAATCCATTTAGACAAGATGGAAATGTAGGGTAGATAATGTCATAATTAGAGTTGGAGTGTTAATCAAAGACTACTGATTTAGTGGATTGATGTCAATATGCAGGCAGGTTTGGGTGAGGCTCTTCTTAGGACTTTATCATCAGCCCTATCATTTTCAGTATTATCTTAGTGTTATTTTGGTATTGACTTACAAAGAACTCAAATAGTGTGAGTGTCCAATGTGTGAATGACACAACAAGATGGGATTCCAAATACACCCACAGATTCTGGATTTAGAATTCCCTTAATAGACTGGGACATCGAGGAATCTGACAAAATGGGGGACAATGTACAGAATGGGAGAGATATTCATTGAATAAATATTGAATGTATGCATGTGATGAACCATGCATTGTGGTGAACAAGACAAATCTGTCGTTGCCCTCATAGAGCTTCCAGTCCAGTGGAGGGGCAGTCATTCAACAGACATCTCAGAATAAAGAATGATGAGTACTATAGGGAAAGTATTGAAGATGATAAAAAATTTACAAGGATGCTAACCCAGTTCAGGCTTTAAAGAAGTGATGCTAATTGGAGTTTGTTTGTTTTTTCTTTCTAACTCATTTGCTCTCTGACATTGAATTAGATACTCCAGGTCAAAATCAATTCCCTTAAATCAGGGCTTTTCTGACCTTGACATTATTGACATTTTTTTAAAGATTTTATTTATTTATTTTTACAGAGAGGGGAAGGGAGGGAGAAAGAGAGGGAGAGAAACATCAATGTGTGGTTGCCTCTCATGCGCCCTCACCAGGCACCTGGCCCGCAACCCAGGCATGTGCCGTGACTGGAAATCGAACCAGCGACCCTTTGGTTCACAGGCCAGTGCTCAATCCACTGAGCCACACCAGCCAGGGCTAATTGGAGTTTTGAAGGACGAGCATGAGCCTGTCAAGACAGAAGCAGTATTTGAAGTAAAGTGCAGATAGAGGAGGAGACAGCAAGCTTCTCCCATAGAGGGCCAGACTGTATATATTTTACGCTTTGCAGGCTATGTGGTCTCTGTCAAGAATACTCAGCCTTGCCATTGAAAGCATCCATAGATAATGGGTAAACAAATGAACATAGTTGTTTTCCAATAAAGTTTCTTTACAAAAACAGGTGTTAGCCTGGATGTGTGCTTTGGACCCTGGGGTGCTTGTTAGAGATTGCCATGTTGGAGGAACTTAAGTAGAATTATAGGGCTTGCACAGGGATTTTACCCAGAGTGGCAGCAATACCTAAGGTGCCTTTTCAAAGTATACTTTCTTTTGTCGTTGTTCAGTTACAGTTGTCCCACTGTGTTCACCATTGCTGAGCCCTACCCCATCTCCCCGACTCCCACAGTCAGTCCCCTCTCATTGTGTCCATGCCCATGAGTCCTCTATTCATGTTCCTTTTCTTTCCCCTTCCCCTTTTTCCCTCCATTATAACCCTGCCCCCACCCCTCTGGTCATTGTCACTTTGTTCTTTATTTCCAAGTCTCTGGTTCTATTTTGCTTGCTTGTTTGTTTTGTTGGTTAGGTTCCACTTAAAGGTGAGATCATATGGTCTTTGTCTTTCTCTCCCTGGCTCATTTCACTTAGCATAATGCTCTCCAGTTCCATCCATGCTGTCACAAAGGGTATGAGTTCATTCTTTCTTTCTGCTGCATAGTATTCCATTGTGTAAACGTACCATAGTTTTTGATCCACTCATTTACTGATGGGCACTTAGGCTGTTTCCAGTACTTGGCTATTGTAAATTGTGCTGCTATGAACATTGGGGTGCATAGGTTCTTTTGAATTGATGATTCAGGATTCTTAGGGTATAATCCCAGCAGTGGGATCCCTGGATCGAAAGGCAGTCCCATCTTTAGTTTTTTGAGGAAATTCCATAGTATTTTCCATAGTAGCTGCACCAATCTGCATTCCCACCGACAGTGTACTAGGGTTCCCTCCTATCCACAATCTTGCCAGCACTTGTTGTTTGTTGATTTGTTTATGATGGCCATTCTGACTGGTGTGAAGTGGTATCTCATTATGGTTTTAATTTGCATCTCTCTGATGGCTCGTGATGCTGAGCATCCTTTTATATGCCTATGGGCCCTCTGTATATCCTCCTTGGCAAAGTGTCTGTTCAGGTCCTTTGCCCATTTTTTAACTGTATTGTTTGCCTACCTGGAGTGGAGTCATGTGAGTTCTTTATATATTTTGGAGATCAAACCCTTGTCTGAGGTATCATTGGCAGATATGTTTTCCCATATGGTTGGTTCCCTTTCCATTTTGTTGATGTTTTATCTAGCTGTGCCAAAGCTTTTTAGTTTGATGTAGTCCCATTTGTTTATTCTTTTTTTTTAAGATTTTATTTATTTATTATTAGAGAGAGGGGAAGGAGGGAGACAGAGAGGGAGAGAAACAGCAATTTATGGTTGCTCCTCATATGGCCCTGACTGGGGACCTGGCCTGCAACCCAGGCATGTGCCCTGACCGGGAATCAAACCCGGGACCCTTTGGTTCCCAGCCCGCGCTCAGTCCACTGAGCTACACCAGCCAGGGCCCATTTGTTTATTCTTTCTTTTATATCCCTTGCCGTAGGGGATGTATCAGTGAAAGTATTGCTGTGTGGGATATCTGAAATTTTACTGCCTATGTTTTCCTCTGGGACTTTTATGGTGTTGCAGCTTATATTTAAGTCTTTTATCCATTTTGAGTTTATTTTTGTGTGTGGTGTAAGTTGGTGGGATAATTTCATTTTTTTTTTTTTTGCATGTACAATTCCAGACCTTCTAGCACCATTTGTTGGAGGGGCTATTTTTACTCCATTTTATGCTTCTGCCCTCTTTTTCAAACATTAACTGACCATAGAGACACGGTTTATTTCTGGGCTCTCTCCAATATTATTTTGTATTAGTTTCAGGTGTTAAATTCAGCAAACATTGTTTTATAATCTGTGTCTGATGATTCCAATATTTGAAGGTTTTGTGTGTCTGTGTTGCCTTTTTTTCTGTTGCATCTTCATCGTGTTGCTTAATTTTTTTGTGTTTCTGGTTATATTTGACCATGTGCTGGACACCTGGAGTAATTTTGTACAAGGAATTAGAGATTAGAATGATATCTTCCAGCAGAGATAACTTTCATTTGTTTTTCACAGGTACCTAGGGGTACTCTTCTTTTGGGACTACTCTCATCCAAGTTCTATGCCCAAGGTTCCCTGGACCTCAGACAGACTGCAAGTGAACTCTTACCTTGAAGGCGTTGGACTTTGCATTACTAGTTCAAAGTGGGGATTGCTTTATACGAGTTCCCACTTTTGGCAAACCCTGTGCCTTGACTTTAGTCAGCTTAGTCCTTCAAGGCTGTAGAAATACAGCTCGTTTGCAGTTGATTCCTCTGGATTGGCAAATGGCCTTAGGCCAAGAGTGATTTTGAGTATTAGGTTTACCCCTCTGGGTTCCATCTTCTACATTTTGGCTTACCTACCCATAGATTTTGGCATTCCTTACATTGTGTTATCTCTATTTCATTTTTTACAAATTTTTTTTATTCTTTGAATTTCAAAGTGGAGAAAATAATATAATGAACTCCTATGTACCCATCATCCAGTTTAGTTTCTACTCCCACCGAGTTTTATACTCTCCAACATCCAGTTACTTTGAAGCAAATATCAAATGTTATAGAATTTACTGTAAATGCTTCATTATATACCTCTAAATGATATGGGCACTTGCAAATTTTTTCTGCCTTGGCTAGTGATGCTCAGTGGATTGAGTGCCAGCCTGTGAACCGAAAGTTGCCCCTTCAGTTCCTGGTCAGGGCACATGCCTGGGTTGAGGGCCAAGTCCCCAGTTAGGGGCATGTGAGAGGAAACTGATCACATCTCTGTTTCTCTCCATCTCTTCCTCCCTCCCCGTCTCTCTGAAAATAAGTAAATAAATTTTAAATGAAAATTTTTTCTTTTTATAATTTAATTTTTTGTTTACATTATTTTTATTGTATATTTTTCTATTACCATTTATCTCCCCATACCGTCTTCTACCTCCACTCCCCCTGCAATCACCACACCGTTATCCCTGTCCATGAGTTATATTTTTTCCTTTTTAACTCCATGTCTTCTTCCTTTTTTAAAGAACTGTCTTAAGATATATAATTAAAATATCATGAAATCCAGTCATTTAAAGTATATAGTTCACTGACTTTTAGCAGATCTGTGTACCCATCACCAGTGTTTTAGAATATTTGCATCGTCCCCAAGAGAAACCCCATTCCCTTACCTATCATGCCCTAGTCTCCCCATCCCCTCAGTCCTAGGCAAGCAGTAATCTCCTTTATATCTATGTGGTTTTTCTTATATTGGAAATTGATAAAAATGAACTGATACAATATATGTTTTTTTATGACTTGTTTATTTCACTTAGCACAATGTTTTCAGGATTCATCTGTCATAGAGTGTATCAGTACTTTGTTACTTCCAAATATTTCTTTGTGTGGGTATTCTACATTTGCTTATCCATTCATCAGTTGGAAATTTAGGTTATTTCCACTTTTGGCTGTTATGAATGATTTTTCTATAAAGATTTGTGTACAGCATTTTATGTCGACCATTGTTTTCTTTTCTATATGCACTTAGGAGTGGGAATGTTACATTATATAGTATCTCTGTGTTTAACTTTTGGGGTAACTTTGAAACTGTTTCCAAAGTAGATGAACCACTCTACATTCCTAACTAGCACTGTCCTAGTGTTTCATTTTCTCTATATCATCCCCAAGATTTGTTATTTTCTGTTTTTTATTCTAGCCATCCTAGAGGGTGTGAACTGGTATCTCATTGTGGTTTTCATTTGCATTTCCCTGTTAGCTGTTGATGTTCGGCATTTTTTCATGTGCTTACTGACCATTTGTTCATTTTCTTTGGAGAAATGTTTATTCAGACGCTATGCCCAGTTTTATTTAGGTTATTTGTCTTATTGTTATTGACTTATAAAAGTCATTTGCATATTCTAGATTCAGTACACTTATCTGCTGTGTGATTTGCAAGTTTTCTCCTAATCTGTGGGTTCTTTTTGATATATTGTTGGTATCTTTTGAATGATAAAAATTTTTAGCTTTAGACTTCCAGCCAAGATGGAGGCATAGGTAGATATACTTAGCCTCCTTGCATAACCAAAAGAAGGACAACATCAAATTTAAAAACAAAAAGTAACCAGAACTGCCAGAAGATTGAACTGTATGGAAGTCTGCCAACCAAGGAGTTAAAGAAGAAACATTCATTCTGACTGATAGGAGGGACGGAGATGAGTAGTAGGAGTGTGGACTGGGTGGATGCATGGCAAGGCCGTGACTGGTGGACTGGGTGGTCTAACATTTGCATGCAGATAAACTTGGAGGAACAACTGGGGAGCGAAGACAGACTGCACAACCCAGGGTTCCAGCATGGGGAAATAAAGCCTCTCGCTGTAAAAATCTGTGGGGGTGGCGGTGGGGGCATGAGAAATTCCCAGCCTCACAGGAGAGTTCCCTGGAGAGACTCATGGGGACCTGGAACATGCACAACCCATCCACCTGGGAATAAGCACCAGAAGGGTCTGATTTGCTTGTGGGTAGCAGGGGAAGTGACTGAAAGCCTGCTGAGAGCTGAGCAAACAGCACTGTTCCCTCTCTGACCCCTTCCCCACGTACAGTGCCACAATGCAGCAACATGGGTTTCACAGCCCTGCCGAATACCTAAGGCTCTGCCCCTTACAATGTAACAGGCTTGCTGCGACAAAAAAAATATGGCCCAAATGAAAGAACAGATCAAATCTCCAAAAAGAGAACTAAGCAATAAAGAGGTAGCCAAATAAATTATCAGATGCGGAGTTGAAACCACTGGTAATCAGGATGATCACAGAAATGGCTGAGTATGGTTGCAAAATAGAGGAAGAAGTGAAGGCTATGCAAAGTGAAGTAAAGAAAAATACATAGAGAATCAACAGTGAAGGGAAGGAAACCAGGACTCAAATTAACAATTTGGAGCAGAAGGAAGAAATAAACATTCAGCCACAACAGAATGAAGAAAAAAGAATTAAAAAAAAATGAGAGGCTTAAGAACTTCTATGATAGCTTTAAACATTCCAACATCCGAATCATAGGGGCACCAGAAGGAGAAGAGGAAGACCAGGAAATTGAAAATTTATTTGAACAAATAATGAAGGAGAATGTCCCCAATCTTACAAAGGAAATAGACTTCCAGGAAATCCCGGAAGCCTAGAGAGTCGCAAAGAAGTTGGACACAAGGAAGCACACACCAAGGCACATCATAATGACATTACCCAAGATTAAAGATAAGAATAGAATCTTTAGACTTCCTAAGATGGCGGCATAGGTGAATGCACCGTACCGCCTCCTCGCACAACCAAACAAGGGAAAAAAAAGAAATATACACATCCAAACACAGCCAGATCTGACAGAAAATCATATTGAGAGGAAGTCCGACAACCAAGGAATTAAAGAAGATACATTCATCAAGTTTGGTGAGCCAGAAGGTTCAGAGCGAAGGGAGAGCGCTCGGCGACTCCGCAGCGAGCAGGTGAGCAGACGGCAGGTCCGCGGTTGGAGGGGCGGTTCCCGCGCGCGGGGCTGAAGCACACCCAGACGGGGACCGACTGAAGCTCGGTCTGCGCCCGGCTCCCACCGACCCCGGAGCGAACCCCGGAGTCAGCGCAGAGGGGCCCGAAGTGCTTGCAGGAGGCGGTGTGGGTGCGGAGAGCGGAGAAGGCGCCATTGTGCGCTCAGGCCTCGCCCCCAGAGGCCTCGGTCCCAGAACAACTACCGGGAACTTCCCTGCACAGGGGATCCCCAAGACTCCGCCCCCTTACAGTAACAGGTTCACCGAGGGGGAAAAAATGGCCCAAAGAAAGGGACAGATCAAAACCCCAGAGCTAACCAACCAAGAGATAGCCAACCTATCAGATGCACAGTTCAAATCCCTGGTAATAAGGATGCTTTCAGAATTCGACGAAAAATTAACGAACTTGCTTGAGCAGATGAGGAGAGATCTGCATGGAACCAATAGAGATAAGGAAACTGGGACTCGAATCAAAGGAGTGGATCAGCAGAAAGAAAAAAACATCCAACCAGAAAAGAAGGAAGCAACAAGAATTCAAAGAATGGAGGAGGGGCTCAGAAACCTCCAGGACATCTGTAAACGTCCAAACATGCGAATCATTGGACTGCCAGAAGGAGAAGAAGAAATCCAAGGAATTGAAAAAATATTGGAACACATAATGATGGAG